>PVIR01034101.1:0-17413 GCA_004026965.1 Petromus typicus
ACACACACACACACACACACACACACACACACACACACACACACACACACACACACACACACACACTTTCCCTACCTTTGATGGAGTGGTGTTTCCTGTGTGCCATGATTCTCTGTAATACCACCCTGCTTTGGAGCCAATCAACTATGGAATTAAACTTCTACAAATTGTGTTTTATAAAACCTTTCTTCCTTTAACTTGTGGGTGTTTGTGTTATTTCCAAGTAATGAAGAAAGCAACAAAGACACTATTTTAAAAAAAATTGGCAGAGAAGATATATCAGTGCAAAATTCCTGGGTTCAACCCTCAGTATCAAAAAAAAGATCTTTCTTGATGACTGATTTTACATAAGCAGGCACTTGCATAAAAGTACAAAATTACTTCCAAGTATAATTTATTTTCTCACTCAGAAACTAATTACTGAGTATGTATGTTCAAAGATTTACAATTAGATAATATATACTTAGTTTAGATAAAGCTATGCCTTAGAGTTTTATGATGAATGTATTTAAGAAGCTATCCCCCATAAAAATTCCTTCCAAGCAAAGACTACTGGTATGTATTAGCAAATGGATAATAACAATTTTCTCTTATATTTCTAAATGGTAAGTGTGCTCTCATTTTAAATAAACACCCTAAAAACTTCAATGACAACTATGAGATGATATGTCATCTACTCTTCATTTCGATTCAGTTAACCAATATTCACCAATGAAGCAAATTAAGGTATTTAAATAAATATTCATAAAACTATATACTCTATATAGTTCCAGAATTTTAATAATTAAATGATATGTTCAGCCTAGTGGTGATGTGTTGTAAACAATCATTCTAATGGGATGATAAAAGATTATTCTTTCACAGTATTTACTATAATTTAAAACACTTGATTATTAAAATGTTCTTTAAGACTGAGTAAAGGTGCTTAACATTTGTGCACTGGACATACTTTCCCTTGCTCTGTACATCAGCCCTGGAGTGTACTGTTCTCCTAAAGGGGAACAACCTTGGAATGAATCCTCTGAGTCCTGGGCTCAACCTTAGGTGGCCTATTTAAGAGGACTAAGGGAAGTACACTTAAGAGCTGTAAAATCCAGTCCTTTCCTCCATTTTCCACAGCTTGTGCCAAGTGACAGCCTGTAGAGTCATTTGAATTCCAAACTTGGTTTTTAGAATTATTATAATACCACGTAGAATGCATTAACATGATCTCTTGTATTTCAGAACCAACCACTTTATCATTCTGAGAGTTGAAAATACAGTTTAAGTACAAATTGTATTGTGCCCTTTGATCATTTAACAAAGTTCGAAAACAAATTTCCTTTTGTGTTTACAATGTCCGATATTTTAAAACCTGGCAACGTTATGAACATTTGGAAAGCAGAACCTGTTGAATAACATATATTCCAATAACATTAAAGCTGAAAACATTTTTGATAAAATGACATCTGTTGCCTTTTCTTATTAAACTCTATTATTTATGAACAGTTTAGGACTTTTAGTTTCTGTTTTGAACACTGAAGATACTCTAAAAAAGAAATTTTCTCTTAGAAAGTACTGTGTTGCCAAAATTTCAAAAGACCTTAAATTCCTAGTAAGATAAGATAGTGATTAATAAGGGAGCAACATTTTCAAGCACACAGCTATGCAGTAAATAAACTGACATACAGATTAATATCTTACACCAAAATGTAATAAAATAAAATTATGTATGGCATGTTAATTTTTTAAAAAAACCTTTCAAATAGTAACAGATGACATTAAGCAAAAGGTTATTTGCTTTCACATTCATTCTATATTTGCACTAAAAATTGCTTTTTAACTCACCCAAAAATGTTATACTTTTAAGTACCATCTTAAGGAGAATGTACACTAGAAAATAAAATTACCTAGGGTCAGTAGAAAACAGTCTCACATTTACTAACATTTTTTCTGATCCTATTACTCAGGTTGGTCCCACCTCCTGGGCTCAAGTGATCCTTTTGCCTCAGCTTTCCAAGTAGCTAGAAATATAACACGTACCACTATTCAGAAATGAATGTTGGCTTTTAAAAGGTTTTATCATATATTTCATATTGACTTCACTAAACACTTTTCTCTGTATCATTGCTATTCTATTCAGCATAATATTTGCTTAAATTCTAATAAGTAGATATTTATTATGGCTGAGTAGGTGGAAATAGCAAATGAGGGAGATACCATTAAATGCACCAGAGAAAAGCAGGTACACTGAGGTGGAGATTGTAGTGAAAACCAGATATGGGAGGGTAGACAAGGAGAAACTCACTGGAACAAAATCTAGTGCGAGGAGAATTTAGAATGAGAGGGTGAACTGAATCTTACTATCACCTAAGTTAAACTTCATTGCTTTTTCCTTACTGTTGCATGGCATGACCAATTCTTTGTTCATCATGCACAAGAATCTAGAAGCCTGTCAGAAGTGAAGCATCCAACATAACATCTTGGAAAGTCAAACAGGAGTTAAAACTTCCTGTTTGGGGAGATTTTATATTTCTTTTTTCCTGATTTTTATATCTTTGGTAGCTCATCACAGGCATGGCCCAGACCACTAAATACCATTAGGGATGAAGAAAACTTCCATACATCACTCGGGTTTATGTTTATGCAACTTCTCTTTTGCCATGAACCCTTGCAACTCTGAGATAAATTTTCAGTAGCCAGAGAATTACTAAACCCCTTGAAAAATGAGTGTTTCTCAGGGACTTGGAAAGTGGACAAGCCTAAGGTGTCCCACCAGGTGGCAGGGAGGAGGGGAAACACGTGACACTTGTGTTTTAAGGACCCACAACCCACAGGATGGGTACTACTCAAGTCCTTGTGAGCTATCTTCCATGACCTTATTAGATTTGAGGGCTGTTTGGTAAGTCCTACATGCTAGATATTTACTGGAATCTTTTGAAGTTGCTTTACCAGTGCTAGGTCTCTTTCTCTCTCCATCTCATTTAGTTCTGACATTCCTATAATTTGGACTCATGTTCATCTACCTATCTAAAATTATTTATGACCTGTAGTTGCTATTGTGAAGCTTCCATCTGAAAGGAACACTCATATCTTTTTGAGGCATGTGTTAGTGGAAGTGTAAGGGAGTTGAAGGCATAGAAAGTGTCTAAGGAAGGGTGAAAGGACTACACATGTGTTGGAGTTTTCAAAGCTGTGTCCTGACTGGGGTCCAAACTCCCACTTGTACTAGGCTAATGGTGCCTCAGATGGTCTTCCCAGGTTTTAGATTTCTTTTCCAAAGAACTTATCCTAATCTAATTGTAAGACTCTGGTCTTATTGGTCCTCACTCATTAGATTATCTTTAGCTCATGAAAAATTAGCAAGATCCATTGACCTTACTTTCAATTTTGGAGAAAAAATTTATTCAAACCATGATTCCTTGATCCTCCACACAGTGGGTCATGACTAAAGACCGTTTGTCAAATTACACACCTCCAAACAAAGGTATGGTCTCAAGTTTCTTTTTAGAAAAGAAAAGAAAAAAAAAAAACAGAAATAGCTGTTCTATTAGCAAACGATGTGAACTTCAAGCCAAGACTGATGAAAAGAGACAAAGACAGTCATTACATACTTGTTAAGGGAAAACTCCAACAGCAAATATATATCTCCAAGAACAAATATATATAAACCAAACAATGGTGCAATGGTGCACCCACCTACATAAAACAAATATTAACGGGTATAAGAAATCTAATAAGCACTAAAACAGTTGTAATAGGGGACCTTAATACCCCACTGTCACAAATAGATCAATTGACAAAAAAATCAACAAAGAAATAGCAGAACTGAATCAAATCTGTGAAAATAGGGACTTAGTGGATGTCTATCGAGTGCTGCATCCCACAACATCAGAAAAGACACTCTTCTAAGCAGCACAAGGGATGGTCTCCAAAATAAACCAGATATCACTCCATAGAACATGCCTAATTAATGTAAAAAAACAAAATTATATCTTGCATATTATATGACTATAATGCAATGCAACTGGAAATCAATGGCAAAAGAAACCACAAAACCTCCACAAACACATGGAAATTGAATAACACACTTATGAGCAACCAGTGGGTCACAGACGAAATTAAAGGAAAAGGTAAATAGCACCTACATTTAAATGATAATGCCAACAACATGTACCCATAACTTATGGAATGGAATTAAACAGTGTTAAGAGGGAAACTGATAGCAGTAAAATTTCAAATCAGTAGAACAGAAAAAATTCAAATAAACAATGTAATGTTTAACCTCAAAAATTTAGAAAAATAACACCCCAAATGTCAAGCTGACATGAGGAATAAAATAATAAAAAACATAGCAATTAAGACTAAGAAAATGATATAAAGAGTTAGTGAATCAAACAATTATTTCTATTAAAGATTAAATAAAATGAATAAACCCTTAATTATCTTTATTTTTAAAAAAGACTCAAATTGATACAATTAGGAAAGAAAAGGATGAAATCACAAGGAATCTTGTGGAAATCCAGAAGGTCATCAGTACCTACGTCAAGTACCTATACTCCAATAAGATGGAAAACACACAAGAAATAGACAGATTCCTAAATACATATTAATTACCAAAGCTGAATCAAGGAAATATAAAAGCTCTAAATAACTTAATATTAGTCAACAAATTTGAAAATGTAATTGAAAACTTGTTCACGAAGAAAAGCCCATGTCCTGACAGGTTATCTTCTGAGTTTTAAAAGATATTTAAAGATCTAAGGCCTCCACACTTTAAACTTTAATAAAATTGAAAAAGAAACAATGTTTTCAAAATCTTTTCTAGAAGGTGCATTACTCTGAAATCAAAACCCAGAACAGAACACAACTATAAGAGAACGCATCACGATCTCCTAATGAACTTTGATACAAAAATCTTCAATAAGATGCTGACAAAGCAAGTGCAACAAATCATCAAGATTATACACCATGACCAAGTAGGTTTCATCCTAGGGATACAGCAATGATTTGCAACTTTTGAAAATCAATAAATGTAATACACCATATCAACAGATCCAAAGACAAAATTCATACGACCATCTCAACAGACAAAGAAAAAACATTTGACAAAGTTCAGTGCATAAAAATCCTATAGAATATTTGAATATATGGTCTTTACCTCAATCTGATAAAAGGGATCTATGTTAAAACCATAGCCACCATCAAACTGAATCATCAAATCTTTACTATAAAGTCAGGAATAAGACAAGGTTTTCCACTATCATCAGTACTATTCAATCTAGTTCTATAAACAGTAGCTAGAGTAATAAGACAAGAGAAAGAAAAAAAACATATTTTGGTAAGGAGGAAGTTAAATTAACTTTATTTATAGATGACATGACATTCCATGTAGAAGACCCACAAAACTTCACCAAAAGACCTCTTGATATAACCAAATTGAGTAGCACAGCTAGCTACAAAATCAACACTCAAAAAAACGATTAGCATTCCCATACTAAACAATAATTCATGGAGAGAGTAATTAGGAAAAGAGCACTTTTAAGTGTGTTTTTGTTTTGTTTTGTTTTGTTTTTAGTTTTTTGAGACAGTGTCTCATTTTGCAGTTCAGACTGGCCCTGAACTCACTATGTAGCCAAGGCTGGCCACAAACTCACAGCAGCCCTCCTGCCTCTACCTCCCTAGTTCTGGGATTACAAGCATGAATCATCAAGCCCAGCAATGTGGAATGTGATAATAGGGCTCAAACTTGGTACCTTATGCTTGCCAGGTATGTGCTAGAACCACTGAGCTAAATGCCCAGCACCAGGAAAACATCTTTTATAATAGCACTGAAAAAAGAGAAATACTTAGGAATTGATCAAAGGAAGTAAAATATCTTTGCATCAAAAACTACACTACTCTGAAGAAGGAGATTGAAGAGGATATGACAAAATAGAAAAACATCTCTTGCTTTTAGGTATGAAGTACCAACACAGTGAAAATGACCAGACTCTCAAAACTGTCATACAGACTTAATGCAATCCCAATCAAAATATCACTAGCATACCTCATGGGACTAGAATAAATATTCCTAAAATTCATTTGAGTTCAGAAGTGACCTAAAATAATAAAAATAATTCTATCTAACAAAAGCAAGGCATGTGCCATAATAATCCCTGACTTACAGAGCTATCATGATAAAAACAGCATGTTACTAGCAAAGAAACAAAATCAACTATACATAGTACAACTCACTTACAACTTATGGTACAAACTATCAATATTGGATGCGATGATGATGTATATTCATAATGTACCAATAAAGATAAAAATTTAAAAATCAGATATCAGGATCAGTGGAACATATTACAATGAAACAGACTGGAAAATGCAGAAATATCTCCAAACTCTGTCACCTTATTTTTGACAGGGAGGCTGAACAACATCCCTGGAAGAAAGGTAGCCTATTCAATAAAATGTACTGGTAAAACATGCTTTTTATTGTGAAGACTAAAGTTGGACACGTCTCTAACTATGCACTAACCTAAAATTAAAATGGTTCAAGGATCTAAATATTAAAATACAAAGAGTAATTCCACTGGAAGAGATAGCAAGTGGAACTCGTGAGGACCCAGTTATAACCAAAACTTCATGAATAAAATATCAATCACACAGAACTGCTTCAAAGGACCAACAACTAAGATTTCATCTTATTAAGAAGTTTTACAGAGGAAAATAAATCAATAACTAAGTTCAAAAACAACTCTCATGATGGGAAAATTTTTAGGCAATGATTCCTCTCACAAAGGACTAATAACTGGAACTTGAAATAAATTACATCAGAACCTGGAATTAAAGATCCAATCTAAAAATGGATATGTGTGATGAATGCACATGTCTCAGATAAAGTACAAATGGCAAATGAATACATGAAAAAATGTTCAGTATCATTGGTAATTCAAGAGATATAGATTCACACAATGCTGAGATTCCATCTCACTTCAAAAAGAATGGCTATTATTAAGAAATCAACCCATCTAGATATATCATGTACAGGTACAATTTTCAATGAGGAATGTGACCATAATTATTCCTAAAAGTATCAATATACTCAGTTCATTAACCAAATGAATCAACCCCTAATTCACATTGGCAAAGCTGTGACAAAAAAGGAACTCTTCTCCACTACTGCTCAAACTGTAGACTGATGCAACCACTGTGGAAATCAGTGTGGAGATTTCTCAAAAACTGGGACTAGAGATTCCATTTGACTCAGGTGTTCCTCTTCTAGACATATCCCAAAAGAATTAAAAGCATCATATAGTAGTGATACATGCACACACTTGTTTATAGAGGTACAGTTTATAAAAGCTAAATCTTGGAAACAACTCAAATGCCTTTCAATAAAAGAATGGATAAAAAATGTATTTTTGATATAATGGAATACTACACAGTCATATAATAGTAGAAAAAATCAGAAATATTTATAGCTACATAGAATAAGTGTGAGGCCTGCACTGGGTGGCCTATTTTGCACAAATCTGCACTGACTTACACAATGCTGGGGCCCTGACCTATTGCAGGACTATCACTTGAGGAGGAGCCCTAGTGAAATAAAAGGGAAAATCAGCCTATCCTGGAAATAGGGTCCTTCCTTGCTTTTTCTTATGATGCTATGCTTTTTATATTCTCTTACTTCCCAGGTCTTATTCTTGAGATCCTCATTCCAACTTATAAAATGATCCTTTGGCTTTTTCTTATCTCTTCTGAGACCCTTCTGGTAGCTCAGGGATTAGCTCAAAGGAGAATATCAACAGGAATTACTTACATAGAACCTTAAATATAATTCATCTCTTATTCAATCCTACTAACTCCAATTTGGCCAAAGACTATTGGCTTTTTCTCTCCCCATTCTCTACCGAATATATGGTTTTATCAATCCCAATTTGATTTTGGGATACTGGAACAATAATTTACCATCCCAAAGATCAAAGGGCACATCCCTTTCACTTAATGGCTTTAGAAAACATGTATTATGTTCATGCCAATGAAAATCCCAAATCCTATCAAGATAGTCTTTCATAGGTTTCTTCCACAAAACAACCATTTGTGGATCAGTATCCATTTCTCTATTGCTAAAGTTAAATGTGTCTCTCTTTATATACAGGACTCAAGACCAGGACCAGAGTCAAGATTTGAGTACATTAAGACTCCCTTTGCAAAGAAAACCTAAACATTAAGCATTCAGGGGATCATGGCAATATCTAGGCAAACAAAGCTGCAAACTTTAAAAAGTTGTTGTAGTACTAGTACAAACTCTCAATGTTGAATGTGATCATAATGTATATACATATATAATGTACCAATAAAAGCATTTTTTTAAAAAAGCTGTTGCACTTTTCATGGAAACCATCACTGAACTCACATGTCATAGGGAACAGAAGGTCAGGATATTGTCAATGGAGACCTTTTAATTGAGTTTCTATATTGTCATGGTAGATTGCTCTCAGCCACAATCAGTGGCTGTTTGTTGGTACCTATTCATGAAAATCTGACTGAGTGTTAGTGGATACTTACACAGATTTTACACATTGAGAAAACAGAACTATTGGAGCTACTTGAGATATGTTTTATGGTCTATTTCAGCCTTTGACTGGAGGTACATTTGCAGGGACTTTGTCTAGAAAATTTAAAAAGATCAGTTTATCCCTATGTTCACTATTGAAAATATTTTCTCTTGCTACTCAAGGAATTTTTTTCTTGTGTAGCACTAATTCCTTCTTGAGTTTTACAGTATACAGAAACATGCATCCTTCTTTATCTGGGCCTGGAGATCAACATCTTTTTTAGATGCTTCTCTGGGTGCTACCAATTGGACTTGAATGATTAATTTCTTAGTCAAAGTTTTTTTCTCATTTAAGAGCCATTAAAATACAGGTGGTGATCTGAGCCAAGAGCCAAAACCTCCCTCCACATCCAGAGTTAAATGAATCATCAGAGGGAGGCTGTGGCTCCCTTATCTCTCAGGATCAGGCAGGGTGAGAATTGTATTCTCTCTGCATAGATAAGACCAATAAATCTATTATTCAGGAAGTAACTGAAGAAGCTGAACATCCCACTTTCAGTACTCCTTAAAGATTTTTCAGGGACTCTGTCTCTCAGTAAGGAATAATATAATAAGAAGAGCTGAGGCTGGGGACAACTCCACTCCACTCACCTGAACCTGGGCCACACTTCAGCACCAATCCATTGGCCTTTGTTCTGTGGCCTAGCACTGCCCAAGGATAAAGACAAATGCAGATCCTCCTGTATGACACACAGAAACCTTTATTATCTGTAACTTATTGAATGCTTATGTGTATTGACTAGCATTCATGCATCCCATTTTAACAGAGTGAATTATGGGAAAGGGCACAAAAGATACAACCTACATGACTCAGTATCATCAATCATGTTGTCTGTCATGTTTCAGTAGATTCAATGGAAGGCTCTACAGACCCAGTGCTACATTTTAAATTCTTAAATCCAAAGCTCTCAAGCACTTACGCCATTTCCTTTTCTACTGACATGAACTCATTAAGTGTAAGCATACTTTTGCATAAATTAAACTTCCCTGCTTTTTTCTTATGATTGAATGGCATGGCCAATTATTTGTTCATTAGGCATAAGAACCTAGAATTCATCCAGAACCACATCATCCACAGTTACAAAGGCAGGTGAAAGGTGTATGAACTAACAATGGAGGGCAAACGAGAACTTACAGAAATATGCACCATCCTTATTAGGAACGTGGGTCTGAGTGCTGGAAAAATTGTGATCTGGACTCTATATTAATGAATCTATGAGCAATGGGACTTCAGAAAGTGAATAACTCAAACTGACCCCAAAATATACACTCGCCATTCCTTCATAAAATATTTGGAGTGTCATGCCCATGGGACACCCTCATGCAGCTCACCAAGCACAGGCCAGTGTCTGCAGAGGAGCTTCTGCCACCTCCTGCTGAACACAGTGAGTTTTGGAACTGCACCAAGTTCACAGGTGAGACAGTACTGTTTTGAGAAAAATGAGTAAGCAACCACAAGTAGAGAGACCAAGAGTGGCACTCTAGCCAAAGGGCAATTATGGATGTATTAAGCAGAGGGAAAAATTCACAGCAGCTGTAAGATTTACAATGCACAAGAAAGACTAGAGATGAAGAGGGAAGAAGATGTTGGAAAGGTTGGAGTTGGACCAATTGTACTGCACCTTCACTTTCCTAAACTAAAGTGTTCAGAAACCTGTCTTCTGGGACAGACAAAACCCTGCAGCTTGTCATGTCTAGTGCAGGGCTATTGCTGGAAGGGGACCCGAGAAGTGGATACTTATCAACAAGCCTCTTTGCTCACAGGCAGTCAACTTAGTACATCACAGGAGAGGACAGCTAGAGAAACCTACAACTTAACTCAGACCACAACAGAAATAGAACTGTGAGGATGTCCTTATAATTTGTTTTCATATTTTGGATACTATGGGGTATTTTTTTAATTGAAAGCTTTATTGGTACATTACATATACACATCATTTTGGTAGTGGATCCTTTTCTCTGTTTTCTTTCTCTCTTTTCCTTTCCTCCTTCTATCTGGAATATATGCACAAAGACGACTAAGAGTTAATTTGTGCTTTAATTCAAATAGTATCTTTCATGGGTAAGTCAAGCTAACCCTTAACAAAATTGTGTATAAATGATCAGAGACAAGCTAACGATCAGGATATTAACAGGTTCTGACATTGCTACAGCGTCCTCCAATATCTAAATACACTTTCTATCCTTTGTTTCCTTTTTCCTACTTCTGTAAATACTGTGCCTCACCCCTCCATACTAATCTATTACTCTAGTTATAAAAACAGCATCAGAGTTCAATCTCCTGTCTAATATTAATACACTGATATTTCCCTTCTCTCCTCTTCTCAGTGACTTACTTTCAATCCCTTTTCTCTAGTTTTCCTTTTACCTCCCAGCACAACAGAGAACTTTGTAAGAAGAAAAATATTATAATCTGCATGGAATATTGAAAAAAGAACTAAAAATTTAAAACATATTTTAATGTATATGACTGATATATCTGAGGACATTAATATAGCTCATAGAAATGCTCTTCTAGCCATGTAAAGACCAGATCCAAAACTACTAAATTGAATAGGTTGAAGAAATAGATAAATGCAAAAATTCAGACAAAACAAAGATCACATTACTATAAACCAGATACTAACCAAAGATATCTCCATGCTACTAATAAAGTCTTTCCACTATAACTGATTATCAACACCCAGAACCAAAAGTAAGAAACATGAAAAAGCAAGACATTGATAAGGAAAAATGAGCATTACTGCAGAGCAGACAAAAAAACAAATTGGCTGAAATACATGAGTGATAAAAGAAAAAGTAAATAAACAGTAAAAAAGAACTGATTAGTAAGATGTGTAGTGAGCAGAAAGATGATGTTACTACCCAGATAGTGGATTTAATAAACAAAATAATTTTTGAATTTAACAAGATACAAATAAAAGCTACAAAAGTAACCAAAATAATTTAAAACTTGAATGATCACTTTAGTAAAAAATAGATTGTGCAAAGCAATATCAAATAAATATCTAAGATATAAAATATTTTATTGAGAGTTTGGGCATTTGAAGTGAACAGTATGAGAAGAAAGTGTTTGAACTAGAATGTAGAGCTGATGCAAGTACCTATGTTAAATAAATACAAAATAATGAAAATTATCTCCTGCATATGACCAAATCATAGTGTAATGAAACTAGAAATCAATGGCAAAAGAGGTCATTGAGCCGAACCATCCCAGAGAACTGCAATGACCTGCCCTGCACGACCCAAGGTAACAATAGCAACCTGACCCAGCTGAGAATGGCACCACATCAGGGAACTGCAGCAAGGTGAATGACCTGTTCTGGACCTGTCATTGCCCAGGAGCACTGCAGGGTGCTGTGCAACCTGATGTTACCTCTAGGACCCACTACTGCTGCTGGGAGGGCACCCAGCTTTTATCCTGCAATATTATCCCAAACATTTCTATTTGAATAGGAGGGAAAATGCAGTATCTACTACATTGTTAGTTGACTCTATGCTTGCTCTTTTTCCTCCATCTACCCATTCCATCTGTATTATTATAGGAGGGTAAATATAGTTTCTAGCTGTCCTACTGCTGTTAGTTTGTACTGTTTTTTCAAATTAAATCTTTATTGGTACATTATGAATACACATCATCATCGTATTCAAAATTGAGAGTTTGTACCAGAATATGACACAACTTGATTCTCATTTTTCCCCTTCCCAGACCCACCCTACAGCCCTCTTGTTTTAATTTTGTTCCTTCTGTCTCTCTTCTCCTCCAGTCTCTTCCAGTCTCCCAGTGCCTGTGTGATCTTTCTTTTTCTTCTAACTCTATTCATCATCTCTTCTCTTTTCCTTATTTCTCTCTCCCACAACTTCTTCTTAGTATTATTCCCAAAGGGTGATGGTGTGGTATTGAAAGGCTTGTACATATTTCTGGTGGGTTCTGAAATCTGGCATGTAACCACGGATTTAGCTCATGAGGAAAAAGGAGTCAGGATAGTGGTTGCCACAATTTGTTATTTTCTGGGCTGTTTTTGACATTGCTGATGATACTCAGCTGATGATACTTCAGGCAAGGTAATGTGATTGCTCTGTCAAACTACCTTTCATGGTTTGCTATAACTGAAATTGTTTAGAGGCCATTACAGACTCAAGAAGGATGAACTAAGAATTAACCATACCATAAATCTTCTAAATATTAACTAGAAAGATGCTTGCAATAGCCATTGTTCAGATAGCATCCCAGGAATTAAATAAAAAACATCGACAACACAAAAATACAAATGAGAAAACAGCAAAATAAAACCTAAACCCAGAATTACGTGTCTCCAAAAAGAACTTTAGAAAGCAATGAAATAGATCGACATAAAAATCAACCACCTAGACTCCCTGAACTAGCAACAAAATAGGATCTGAAAAATATGAAATCCACAATAATCTCTCAGATAACAAAAGATAAAAGGATCACATTTAAAAATACACATAAAAATGATAGAATCCCAGCATAGAAAGCACATGGAGGTGAATAAAAAGATGGAAATTTAAGAAATTAATTAGAAATTCAAGAAATTTAAAAAGCTAATGAAAGTTTACACAGTAGAACTAGCAAATGTGAGGACAGAATTTCCAATTGCAACTAGTGACCAGGAAAAGAAAGGCTTCTTTTATTTTTTATTTTTTTTTATTATCTTTATTGGTACATTAAATATACACATCATGATTGCACTCCATAATGGGGATTTGTACCAGTATAATTCACAACTTAATTCTCATTTTTTCCCATAGCCCCACCCACCCTACCACCCCCCCATATATATAAAATTTGTTTCTTTACTTTTTTGTTACAATCTCAACATTGTCCCCTTTCACCTTATTTTACATTGAGCATTTTCTATTTCACAATATATAACATAAAATGCTAGGACTCATTTACATCTTCATTTTCTCATACCAGAGAAAAGATGCGATATGTACCTAAGCAGCGATTTGACCATCTTCCAGCTGCCCTCATTTCCAAGGAACAATTCCACCGACACCTAGAGCTCTTTCTATCCTCACAAATGTACTAACCACATCTCCTCAACAAATTATGAGAAAATTAAGATGAAATCGTGCCTGTTGATTACAGAAAGACCAAAGTCTTGTGCCGATGGCCCAAGACTGACATCAGTGCTTTGCTGGGGCATAGCTGAATGGACTAACTTAAAAATATTGTTCATAGACTAAATACTAGCCAATTTGCCAGGGATTTTCTGATGTTTATGATTGAAAGTTATTTGTGATAGAACACTTTCAGTGCTAGGAAAACAGTAAATTGGTCAACATTTCACTACATAATTTGTTCAAATTTTTTCAAAGATATTTCACTGAGCTGCATATCTGTACATGATAGGAAGCTATCCAATGCTGTCAAAGTGCTGGTTCTATGAAATGTTGTCCCTTGGTTTCCTTTAGAACCTTTCTTTCTTTTCAGTTGAATTGTTCTGGCTTATACCTTGTAGATCATGCTTAATAACCAGCAAAATAGGTAAATATAGCTACTGGTAAGTCAAAGCAGTAGGATGTTTTATGTGAAGCCATGTGAAACGAATCTTGTAAATAATATATTTCCCAAAAGGACCTCTGTTATAACCCAGAAATGCCATGTAAGCTTTCATATTATATTGACATATGAGTTATTAGTTACAGATTTAGACAGCATGATTAGATGGTTATGACATTTGATTATAGTCATGATTTTTCATTATTCAACTTGTTGACCTCTTGAGAAGTCAATCAATTTTAAAAAGCTTTGTTTAATTTTGACCATACCTTTGTAAGACATCCAGTGAGCCAAGAGTTGTAGAACAGTCTCATTGAATTTCTACTAACATAAAAAGGTCCAGACAGCTTTCTGATTCTTTTCACCTGATTAACTCACTATGTAGTTTATTCTGCTCCCCAAATAAAAGCTCACGATCATAGTTTTCCTTTGCTTGGATTTTCTGCTCTTAACCATTAGACAAAACTATATTTTAGACATTTTTGAGTAAATCTTACAATTGATCAATTGTATACATAATTATATATATATATATATAATTGTATTATATTTTAGTAAAAATTTTTTTCTGTTCTAGAATCTTGTTGCATTCATGTATAGAGGTACAAGTTCAAAATAGGAGATATTTGAGAAATATCATCTGGTTTTAACATATAAATGCATAAACATATCTAAATTATGTAAAATAACAGATTAGAGAATAATTTTGTCTTTCCTAGAAGTATAAGAATGGCAAGTGATGAATGGAAGTGCATTTTTTCTCCTAGATCATATATATTTTGCTATTTCTGTCATATTTCATTGTGTCTCTTATCTTGAGAATTAGCTAATTATCTTCTTCTAAATACTAAAGTAATGTTGGTAACATTTCAATACGAAAATCCACCTCCATTAGGAGGTTGTATGGAGGCAAATATTGGCATGTACTTAGACAAGGCACAGATAATAGCATAGTAGTTATGGGCAGTCGATTTTATAGATTTGTTAGATTCCCCTGTTGGGGGCCTGTTAGTGGTTAGTTTGAAGGTCTTTCAGAAAACCTTTGACTCGTTGTATCTTAATGCATAGCTCTGAGAAACTAGAGTAGGAACAGGTTCTCTTTGTTTCCTAGGGTGTTTTAAATATTGAGCAATTTCATATACACACATGCTCAGAATGGTATCAGACACAAAAGTAACTATAGCTGCTCATTACTTCGTTCACCAATTCTCCTTCAATTGCCATTTTTCTAGTACTGTGATTATGTAAGTTGGTAATGCATGCGCACAAGGGATAATCTCATTCTCTTGACTTCTAAAATCCTACACTGTTGCTTAAGAAAAATTTTAAAATTTAAATTCCTCCAGGTTAAGTATTTTAAAACTATATTCCAGTTCTGAGAGAGCACAATTAATTTATCTCATTCCCCAAGACTCAAGTGCTACTCTTAAACACAGTAATGAAGGAAGTGTTATACTGAATCACTATGTGTTATTTAACTAAGCCTGGTAAACCCTAATTCAAGGATCAGACCAATTCTAAGCTAAAAGTGAGTTATAAAGTAGATTTAGTTTTTTAAAAAGTATCCTATTCTTACAGCCAAGTCTGCATGTCTTTTTACTTTTGTGTTTGTCTGCCATCATGTTTTGATTTATCTTATTTTTCACACATAGAACACAGATTATACCAGTTTCATTAAATGACACAAGGCTGAAAAGACCAATTAAATATGGAGGAACGGGGTCACTGTCCCTGGCCTTTTTCGTATTGAAAACTCTTCCCTACTTGCCACCTCTGTGTGTTCTGAAAGTCTGCCTTGTTGACACTGGAAATAACTCCAGTACTTTAGAGTACACTGAGCCTTTCAGGGCCTTATTAAAAGTACCCCATCTTTTTTTGGCTTTGGACCAAATTTCACTTTGACTTCCTTCCAAAACTGACTTGCAAAATACTTCACTCCACGCTGCCCCGCAAATGACATCCATTTTCTATTTGTCCTACTCACTATTCTCTATTTTCTTTTAGAACTATCTCAGAGAGGATGACTTCTTCATAGTAAAGCAAAACAAAACCAAAAACTTAAATTTTGAAATATGAATTCAGGCATAAAAATCAAAATCCAGTTTATCTTATGCATTTAGAGATATGAGACGGGAACACTAAGAGATTCAGCATTTACCTAGGATATTATATTTCAACACTCAGGAGCAGTTAGATATGGAAACTTCAATTTCATCATGGATACTAGTTGAACATTCCTTATCCAAAATCCCTGGGACTAGAGTGGTTTGGATTTTGAATTTCCAGGTTAGAGATCAACCTGTACTGACCTCACAGAGAAGCACATAAACAGCCCACACAAACACACGCAAACAATATTTCTATACCAAAAATGTATATAAAATGAAACTTTCATCCCTAAAAAGCTTCAGCTTTGTTCTCAAAAGTGAATTTGTATAAAGGAAGTAGCAACAGAGTCATTTTATAAAAGACAAAATCAAAGTAGGATATGCATGTATTTTTGCTGGGTATGGTAGGAGTAAAGGATTTCTTTGCAAAATCAGTCAAACTCAGTACCTGATACCACAGTTGATCCTTTAAGGACAAAAGATGTGCAAAGCATAGGAGAGTTTCCCTCTGATAATACTTCAAAATATAAGCAATATATTTTCTACGAAATTAATCTGCTTGCCTTTGTTGCTGCACATGGAGATATGAGTTGGATCTTCTAAATAGAACACAAATAATTACTAATTTTAATGAGGAAAATAAACTTGTTTGGCATTTAGGGACTAACAGTTATATTTAGTTTTCTACAACAGAAAATCAGATGGCAATCGTGTGTGTTCACGTTTTCAGAACCCGAGAAACATTTCACTTTATACACTCTCAAAAAATTTGCAGAAAAGAAATATGTAACTGAATCAGCACAACTTCATCATCTAGACAAAGTTCTAAACTAAAACCTTCTGTGACGGACTGCAAATGAACTAAGTGTAATTTGGTTTGTTTTGTCTCTATTACTAACACTTTATCAGAGGTCAGTTCACACCTCTGTTGGACACGATGTGCGTTCAGCACCGCGGTGGAGTGAGCTCCTTCAGATTTCATGTCCGTATCACTTGCTTGTGCTCTGATAAAGTAGATGGTGAGTGGGAGAGTTTGATCACTGTGACATCCCTTCGCCAGTCACAGAAGGCTGTACTCCATATTTCCAGACACTTTCAATATATTTTAGACCCACACGAGTAAAAGGAAGACACAAGAAAACCAACAGAAATGTTGCTTTATCACAGTGCAGAGCCTGCTCTGTGTAG
>PVIR01034102.1:0-17142 GCA_004026965.1 Petromus typicus
CATTTAGGGGGCTGAGGCAGAGGATTGCAGCCAGTTCAAGGCCAGCCTGAGGTACCAGTGAGACCCTGTCTCAAAAAGACAAAACAATACAAACAAACAACAGGAAAACGACTGAAAAAAGCCACTGCATAGAAGAAAAGGAGTGGGAAGAGGTCCTTGTGCAGAGACACTTTTCTGTCACTGACTCTCTGGGCATGTACAGGAAGAAACTGCTGGTCCACTCCGGATGCAGATGGTCAAAGCATTGTATTCTCTAAGGACAAAGCAGATGTCTTCTGGTGCTGGGGCCCACACT
This sequence comes from Petromus typicus, assembly GCA_004026965.1. Classification (NCBI taxonomy): domain Eukaryota; kingdom Metazoa; phylum Chordata; class Mammalia; order Rodentia; family Petromuridae; genus Petromus; species Petromus typicus. The sequence continues at coordinate 296 of PVIR01034102.1, forward strand.
CCTCTGTGGTCTGTCTGAACAGCTCTTTCTCCTACAGGCTCCTCCCGTTTGGTCACAGACCTTCCAAGAGTCAAGCTTCGCTCTGCAAGCAGCCGGCACAGCGGCCCTGAGTCACTGCTCACTCAGTCTGGAGTTTCCAGGCCACTGGCTTCTACCTGCCCGAGCGTGAGTCTGGGATGGCCCGCCAGACTGTGTACGTGCGGCCCCGTGCCCGCCGCTGGCTTCCCTCGGGCGCTCGCGCTCGTGCTCAGCCTGCCTAGCTGTGCACCTCAGAGGCAGCGGCGCCCTGGGCTTGTTCATCAGTCCGTGGGAGGGAGGCCAGGCCTCCCGAGTGCTTCATGGCTGTAAACTGCCAACAGGAGGAAAAAAAGAAGGGAAAATACCAGCACTTCCTTCCCCGTGATGTTGCAACAGCCCTTTGGACCTTGGAACTCGTGTTCCTGTTTCCTGAATAACCAGAAGCCACCTACATGCCTCCCCATGGTGGTCGGCCAGGGTTCCCTGTAGTTTACCCAGAGAATAAACTATTACATGGGTGTTAAAAAGAACGAGTGTGTCAGGAACAGCGGCACAGTCACTTACGGAGGTGGAGGCAGGAGGCTGGCAAGTTTGAGTCCGGTCTGAGCAATTTAGCAAGACCTGCCCAAAATTTAAAAGGGGGTGGGGATGTGTGTAGCTCAGAAGGTGCTGAGTTTCATCCCCAGTCCAGCAAAAATAATAAAATAATAATAATAATAATAATAAATAATAATAATAATGGGAGCCAGCTAGTGGCCCATGTCTATAGTCCCTAGCTACTCCTTAGGCTCTCGCTATTTGCTAAATATTGCCTAAACAGGTTTAGACTCACAGTCCTCCTGCCTCAGCCTCCCAGAGGGCTGGGATTACCAGTATGCATCACCATGCCAGGCTCAGCAGGATTCAGCTCACCATAGTCAGCACTGTCCTCATCGTGGCGATACCATCATAGCTACCACCATCTCAACACAAGGTCTCGGTCACCACCGTGAAGGCAGATACCCTGAGAACCCACCAGCTTCCAATTGCATCCCCAGAGGATGTTCATTTGGCTTCGTGATTCTTCGGCCAAGGCAAGTCGCAAATTTACATCTAAAGTCAAAAGAGTGTCGGAGCCTAGAAGATAGTACCCAAAGTTGGGCGCTTCATCTTGCTATGTGCTTTGAACTAAAGAAGGAGCCTCAGAACCAAGGCCTCTCTGCTGGGCATGATGTAATCCCAGCACCCAGGAGGCTGAGGCAGGAAGATTACCACAACTTAGAGACCAGGCGAGGCTACAAAACCAGCCTGAACTACGTAGTGAGACCCTGTCTTAAAACAAAAAAAGAACCAAGGTCCCTCTGCCCCATCCAACACACACACAGACACACACACACACACACACACACACATACACACACACAGGGTGCGTGCATGTACCCCACATGTACACACAGACTCTGCCCTTCCAAACCTAGGCAGGGCCTTTCTCTGATGGCTGTCTACTCAAAGGCTGATCCTTGAGATTAACTTCCAGAAAAGCAGAACAGAGTGCACTCCACACCCAGACACAAGGTGGACTTTCTCCCAGCCTACTGTCCCTTCGCCGTGCCCGTTCATCTCCCCTAAAAATCATTTACTCTCGGCCCAGTGGTGCCATGCCTGCTCAGTAAACACAAGGACTTGAGTTCAATCCTCTGTACAGGAAAATGAAACAAAAATCATCTCCTTTCCTTCCAGATGGCCCAGGGAAGTAGGGCTGAGTCAGCCCCACCCTGTCCCCCTCACTGCCTGGGCCCCTCCCTGCACAGGAGTGAACAGGTTACTGCTGTCTCCACCCAGGTGCTTTTACTTTCATTGACATGCACAGTTTTACAATAACTTAAACCTATAATACAGGTTTCACAGTCAGATGTAGGTGTGATTCCTAAGTAGGTCACTCACCACTTGTGTCCTCTAGGACTAGTGCCTTGATCTTCCTCAGACGCGGTGTACCCATCTCTACTGTGGTACCACAAAAACAAAAACAAAAACAAACAAAAGGGCCTCTTGGACTGAAAAGGTAGCTGAAAAAGTTATTCCCCTGCCTCAGCCTCCCAACTACTAGGACTACAGGTGTATGCCACTGCACACAGCCATGCAGAGTTTTTGCGTGATGGCCCACCCTCACACTGTAGAATATACGTCTTTTCCTATTTTTCTGTGCCCCAAACTTGCTTTGCAGAGCGTTTCTTTTCCCACCTTTAATACAATGTTGTTTGTGCTTATCTTGACCAATTCTTCACTCAAAATGGAGAGAAATAGAAACTATCTTCAGGAGACTCCAGCACCCCAAAACCCAGTAACTACAAACTGCCTGATGGGCAGTCACACACATACGTCCCATTATGAATATGCTAGGGCTCGGGCCTCCCTCCCTCCTAGCAGGAAGTACTTTCGCATCAGTGCCGGGGTCCGGAGATTCATGGTGCCAGGTCTGGGCTTGCGGCCCAGCTTCTCTGACCTGGGCCCAAGCCTCATCTCCAACATGACAGGGTCAGAATCCGGTTCCTTCCCGGAGACACTGTTCAATGACCACAGGCAGCTGCCATCCCCCACTGAACAGTCGCTGTGTTCCCAGGGTGTGCTGGTGCAGCAGGCACTCTGGCGGGGGCTCGGAGAGCTGCAGCCCCTGGTCCTCATGAGGGCGAGGGGGGGAGCTTCTTGGCCGGGCATCTGGCCGGGTATCTGTGGGACCAGGCAAGAGCTGCCCACGAGGGCTGGCCGGGTGCCGGGAACTTGTTCTTTCCATTTAGACAGACACTGGCTGGCTGTTGAGGTTCTGGGAACAGCTGACCTTCTGCAGGGCATCCCTAGAGCCTCCAGGGAGAGCAGAGGGAGGTGCCTGCTGCTTTTTGTAAATGATTTAACCCTTCTGGGATATGAAAACCTTACAAGAGCAACAGAGAGGGGAGGGAGGAAGAGGGGGAAGGATGGAAGGAAGGAGGAAGAGAGAGAATGTGAAGGATGGTTTCTAAGGCACACTTGCCATCCCAGCACTCTGCAAGGCTGAGTCAGGAGGACTGCCTCACAAAGCTTGACAGAAAAGGCTGGGAGGTAACTTAGTACAAAGGCCCTGTGAAAGGGAGAGAAAGAAAGAGGGAGAGAGAGAAGGAGAGCGAGACATACAGAGACAGAGACAGAGAGAGAGAGAGGGGAGGAGGAGGAAGTCGGTTTCTAAGGAACCAGACAGATCTGCTTGGCCTGTTGTGCTGGCTGGGGAGGGAGATGGGGGGGAAGAGGAAAGGCCAGGAGGGCAGAGGCTCGGCTGGGCTCCCTCCAGGGAGGGCATCCTGGGGCTGAAAGGAGCGTGCCCTGGGGAAGGATGGAGACCAGGCAGGGCTGGGAGAGTCAGCTCCTGAGTGAACAAGCCCTGGTCCGCCCTCCTTCATTGCCTGACAGATGTCCAGAGGGGCTGGTGCTGTGGAACAGACCTGGTGCCTTGCGGAGCGCTAGGAGCAAAGCGCTGCTTCCCCCCCCCCCCACCTCTGGATCCCCCGCTGAACTGAGAATTAAATTGAAAGAAAGCAGATTAACAGGAGACCATATGGGGTCTGGGGGTGCAGCTCAGGGTAGGGGTCCCTAGTTCCACCCCAGCACCACCCACCCGTGGGAGTAGGGATTGCAGCATCTGGGGCTGGCGGGTGGGGGCGGGGCAACAGTGAACAAAGTTTGTCCTGGTACGTAGTAGATGACACCTGTCTGAGCACCCTCCAAGACTTGGTGACAGTCAGTCTGGGCCTGGTGTCAAGTGACACTTCTGTGGTCAATCATATTCGGCGGGGGGGGGGTGTCAGGACAATTAAATTCCTTTGGGGGGACAGGGGACAAGATGGGGAGCTCAGGGCTGGGGAGTTAGCTCAGTGGTTCCGGCACCTGTCTTGCAAGCGCAAGGACCTGGGTTCGATCCCTGGTCACCACATACCATACTGGGCGTGGAGACTTACCCCAGCAGCAACCAGTACCACATACCACAGTGCCGGGTGTGGTGGCTCACGCCTGTAATCCCAGCACTTGGGAGGCAGAGGCAGGAGGATTGCTGTGATGTGAGTTTGAGCTCAGGGCTAGCCTGAACCACAAAAAAAGCAAGACCCTGTCTCAAAAAAAAAACGGGGAGCTCAGAAACCTTTCCTGCCTTTGTTGATCCCCAGTGCCCTGTCTTTAAGGTAACCCACCCACCAAGGGCGGTGCTTTTCTGGGCCTTTCCCAAACTCCTTCAGCAGCTAAATGCCCGAAGCCAGCTTCAGCTAGGAAATCGGGTGCTTTGCTGACTGTCCTTCCCCAGGGTTTAAAACTCTGCTGATGCAGGATGTAGGGCGGGGCAGAGCTCGCTGGGAAATACGCGAGATTTGTCAATGACAAAATCCCCGGACAGCCCCATCCCCATAGGTGAGACTTCTCAGGAGATCCCACAAGAAGTGGATGGCATAAAAGAGATCAGGTGCCACAAGGAGCCTGCTATTGTGACTCCTTATAGTAGTCCTCTCTGTGTGATGCAGAGTATGCAGAGTATATTTTTGTTTTTACACTTTTGTTTTTTTAGACAGGGTCTCGATAAGTAGTTCAGGCTAGCTTGAGCTCAAGTGATTCTCCTGCCTCGGCCTCCTAAGAGCTGCGGTTACAAGCAAACTATACCCCGCCTGGCTTCCTGCACCATTTTTTTTAAAGTGGAGAAGCTGAATCATGTTGAAAGTTTTGGGAAGAGGGAAGGCATGGGGTTGGGGAATGGGAAGCCAAATAGGGGTTCTCAGAGGAGCAGGCAGTTCCTGAGGGTTGCTGTGGCCTCCGCCACCTCAGGCTGGAATCACCTGTGGACTTAACTGGGCCCCCCACCACCCCTGCAGCTGCCTGAGAGAAGGCGGGGTGGGGGTGGAGGGCTCCGCTCTGGGAAGGTTGGCGCCTCTCAGGTCGCCAGCAGAGCTCCTTTGGCATGGTCTGATAGGCAGAAAGGGCTTCGGAGTTGGACTTTGATGTGTAGGGGTGAAGGGAACTTTCCAAAGCCTGGGGAAACCAAATCTATGAAGTAACAGGCGTCAGAGGACAGGTAGTGGGAAAGCCCATACTGAGCATGCGTGGTCTGGCCTGAGGGTCACCCTCCAGCAGCCCAAAAGCAACCAACAAAAACATCCAACAAACATTAGACAGGGCAGAAAAACGATTTACAAATTAATGGTGTGTGCAGGAGCTGCACGAGAAAGACAAGTACCCACAACCAGTGGAAAAGTCTGTGCCTTCACACTGAGCTATCTATGCCCCAGGCACGTTTTTATTTTTTATTTTGAGACAGGGTCCTGCTAAATTGCCCAGACTGGGCTCCAAAGAAGAATCTTCCTGCCTCGTCCTCCCAGAGTGCGGGCATTATAGGCATTCACTGCTGTGCAGGTGACTCAGTGAAACTGAAACCCAATTTGCTCTCTTTACAGAGCAAAGGGGAGGTAGGTGTAGGCTCTAAGGAGACAGGAAATTATTTTGAGATTCAGAGAAGTAACAGGCCTCAAGAACACGTGCTATAACCCAAGGCAAGGTCCCTCTGGACCTGTATGCATCTCTGGTCCTCTTTCCTGTGATATGCATGAGTCACTCTGCCCAGTGACAAGGTTCCACAGTTCTGAGGACAGGGTCCAAGATGGCTGAATTATTTCTGGCGGGCAAGATCTCAGGAAAGATGCCTGTTTGAAAATCTTTGTACACTTGTTACACGACTTGCTTTCCCACTGGATCCTCATTTAATCAGTATTACCTAAGTAGTTATACTTGTTGTAATCTTATTGGTTGATCATGTTTCTGTCCATTTTGTGATTTCTCATTGTACCAATATTATCTAATTGACTGTTCTTACAATGTTACAGATTGACTATAATTTTGAATCACATAACTCACCTTACTTCCTGTCTTTGCTCCATAAAATCCCCCTGGGAAGCAAGGTGAATGGGTTCACCCACTTTTTGATGCCCTTCTTTCCCTCTTAGACAGAAGCTTTCTTTTTTTTTGAGACAAGGTCTCACTTTATAGTTCAGACTGGTCCTGAACTCAGCCTCGAACTCACAGGAATCCTCCTGCCTCTGCCTCCTGAGTGCTGGGATTACAAGTGTGAGGTGTGAGCCACCACAGTGGACACTGTGGTATGTGGTTCTGATTGCTGGTGGGTGTGAGTCACCATTCCCGGCATTGTAATATATGGTTATTGGAGATTGAACCTGGGACCTTGCTTGCACTTGCAAGGCAGGGGCCAGAACCACTGAGCTAAATCCCTGGCCCAGCTTTCTTTTTCAATAAACATTTCTTGCTCTTAGCCTCCATTATTCCTATAATTCATTCTTTGATTTCAGAGAACTCGAACTGGCATTTCAGATATCTAGCAGGTTGGGAGTTATAATATTTTCTCTTTTTTGAGGTTACTTGCTCCAGTTATCAATCTCACTTAAAAATGAAAAATTGGCCAGGCATGGTGGCTCATGCCTGTAATCTCAGCACTTGAGAGGCCAGAAGATTGCTGTGAGTTCAAGGCTAGCCTGGGCCAGCCTGAACTACAAAGTGAGACCTTGTCTCAAAAAAAAAAAAAAAAAAAAAGACCTAAAAAAAATTTTTTTAAAGGGAAAGCATCCAAAAGGAAATAAGCCAAAGAGATGAAGAGACACCAGGAGAAACAAGATATAGATGGCAAATAAATGCCTGCAAAGGTATTCAGCACATTGGTTATCAGAAAAACCAAAGAAAAATCACAGTGATCACACCCTAGTGCTACATGTGGTATTCACGAAGCTGAGGCAGGAAGATTACCTCCAATTTGAGGCCAGCCTGACTATATAGCAAGAGTTTATCTCAAAAAAACAAAAATAAGAAAGAAAGAAAATTTCTGGGCATTGCAGCACTTAAGTGAAGTTCCAGTTACTTAAGAGGTAGAAGTAAGAGGATCACTTAAAAAAACGAAAGAAACTCACACACAAAAATCCCCCTGCATGTACCTTAAAGGTACTTTGACAGTGGTGGCGGCGGCAGTAGGGGGGATCTCAAAAGACTACACACTATGTGACTCATTTCATGTAATTGTAGGGGGAGCATATTGAGGATTGAATTTAGGGTTTGTATACCTAGCTACATCCCAGCCCTTCTTTGTATTTTATTTTGAGACAAGTTCTCCCTAAGTCGGTAAATTGCCCAAGCTGAGCTTGAACTTGGCATCCTCTTGCCTCAGCCTTCCAGGGTGCTGGAATTACATGTATATACTACTCTAACCTGGGTGTGGTGGCCTATGCCTATAATCCCAGGATTTGGGAGGCTGAGGCATAAGGACCATCTTGAGTCCAAGGCCAGTCTGGACTATATAGTGAGTTCAAGATCAGCCTGAACTACATAGGAAGAAAAAACAAAACAAAAAGTACATTCCCTTACATCTGGCTAGGTAAACTTTTTTTAGGAGCTACCAGGAACCAAACTCAGGACTTTGTTCTTGCCAGGGAGGTGTGGTACCACTGAGCTAAATTCTCTGCCCCAGGTAACATTTTTGTAACCACAAAACTATAGAGAAAGAGATTAGCCTTGGCGAGGATACAGATAGAGAAACAAGTGCACAGGAATGTGAGACAAGGAATTTCTTTGCATGTTTTCATTATAGTGGTAGATACACAAGTCTATTCCTGGGGTCCAACTGCACAGAACTATGCACGTGTGTGGGATACACACACACACACACACACACACACACACACACACACACAGATAAGGCATATAAAAACTGAATAATAAGGTTCATGGTCAATCTGGTAGTTTTATACTAGTGTTCTTTTCTTTTTTTTTGAGACACGGTCTCGCTTTGTGGTTCAGGCTGGCCCTGCGCTCAGCCTCAAACTCACATCACAGCAATCCTCCCGCCTCTGCCTCCCGAGTGCTGGGATTACAGGTGTGAGCCACCATGCCCGGCACTGTGGTATGTGGTGCTGATTGCTGCTGGGCATGAATCTCCACGCCCAGTATTGTATGTGGTTACCAGGGATCGAATCCGGGTCCTTGCGCTTGCAAGACAGGGGCCAGAACCATTGAGCTAAACCCCCGGCCCTAGTGTTCATTTCTTGATCTTAGCTATTTTACTCCAGTTATGCAGTGCCACCATTGGGGGAAACCCCTGTAGGGTTCCCTGTTCTATTTTTTGCAACTTCCTGGAAGTCTATAATTATTTCAGAATAAAAGAGTAAAAACAACCACAGCTACACTTCTACTTGACACATTTCACAAGAACTCTAAGAACAAAAGCAAACATATTCAACCACTTAGAATGGTGGTCTTTGGGGTCAGGGTAGGGATGGGAAGAAGGAAAAGGACAACAGCGGCGACATTAATCAAGGACCAAGGATTAATCCCATGACCAAGGATGATGAAGTGCCCAGAACTGAACAGACAGAACCCCCTGCTTGCACCTGTGCCAGAGGAAAGGGTGGGTCTCCTTGGTGGGCAGCAGGGACGCTGCAGTAATGTGAAGGGTAGGGCCTTGGTCCTAGACCCTGAACGGAATGTCTTTTCCTTTTCTCAACTGAAGGCTGGAGGAAGAGGAGGCTCAGAAAAGCAAGGGAGGAAGAAGAAAGGATGCTGAGGAGGCAGGACTCTGGGAGAACAAACGTGCTTCTCTGTGTCTCTGGGGTGGCCCAAGTCGGTCACAGCAGCCCAGGCATGACTCTAGGATCCCAGGCTTGCAGGGAACCAGGTGCTCTGGGAGCTGGGAACCAGGAAGCACAGACTTCCTGTGCAGCCTCCAGGGCCTGTGTGACCTTTGGCAAGACCCAATTTAGCTGCGCCTTTACCGTCCTTAGCATGAAGTGTTCCCTCACACAACCCCACGTTATTTGGGGGGACTTTTAAACAATTTGCATGAAGCCCACAGCCTTGGCCATAACTGAAGTGTTTTACTACAGTTGGGTGAGTGAGGAAGAAGAGAGAACTGAGGAAGTATGCAAAGGGTTATGGGCAAGAGTGCTCTTCTGGCCAGTTAAGATAAGGAAAAGTTAGAAGCAGTATAACATTCAACAGTAGGCCTGTTTTAAAATGTGTTGCACTTATATGAGACAACGTATTGAAATGATGGTATGCAATTTTTTTGTTTTGTTTTGTTTTGGAGGCAGGGCTTTCCTTCCTGGTGTTCAGGCTGGCTTTGAACTCACTAAGTATCCCAGGTTGGCCTCAAATTCACTGGGATCCTCTTGCCTCAGCCTCCTGAGTGCTGGGAAGACAGGGCACCATGCCTGGGCATAATTTTTAACGTTCTGGACAAATTGATATATTGCTATCCAAGGGAGAAAATTACAAAGAATAACCCTTTTTCAAAAAGATAGAAATGTGTAACAATGCAGAAAAGAGGCAGGAGGGTACACGCCAGAATAGTTGACATCAGCAGATATTAAGGTTTGGGTAATTTACTACACGTATATTCCTTTTTTTTTAATATCAATTTTTTCTTGTTTGTGGTTACACCAAAGCCTTACATACGCTAAGCTCGTGTCCTGCCACAGAACTATACTCTCAGCCAAAAAAAGTATTTAAAAATCTTAACACTAGTTAATAGTTCACCTGGTTAAAGTTAAATTGAGTGATACATCTTTTCAACTTTTCGGTCGTAAACATGTTAACTTCTCGAAACATGTATCAAAATAACCACTTCAGTTACTTTTCCGTTGGGACCCCGGCAGCTCGGCGGGAACCGAGGCAGGGGACAGGGTGGCACGGGCCTGGCCTCGGTTTCTCCCTGACCCCCTAACCTGCGGACTCCGGCCAGCTCAGCCAAGCAGCCGCCCAGAATCGGTTATTTCGGACGCCGCCCAGAAAGCTGCTGCTCCTTTCCTGGAAGATAGGACCAGGAGGCAAGGGCTGGGAGGGCAGGACAAGGTCACTGATAAAGGGAGATATTTATAACCGTATCTTTTAGCCTTCCCAGCCACTCCTTCTTTCGTTTTTACCCGCTCCGCCCAGGGCGGATGAGGGGTGGCGGTGAGCCGTATTTGCATGGCTCCGCCTTCTCTCCCGGCCTCGTCCCCACGGTTCAGGGAACACTAGGGGCCGAGAGCGGCCCAGGGACCAGAAAGGCGTCCCACCTCGCTCAACCCCCAGTCCCAGGGGAGCCCCAGTCTGAGCCCGCTTTGCACGAAGAGCTGAGGCTCAGAGGTCGCAGACCAGCCCGGGCTAATACAGCCGGTTAAGCGGTGCAGACCTTGGATGAAACGCTGCCAGGCCCAGACCCGTGAGGGACCCTCATTCCCAACCCGGGCGGGTGCAGCTCGGCCGGGCCTCCCGATGTCGGAGGGCGCAGCGCCAGGGACTCCGCGAACCCCTTGGACACACGGCCAGCGCGTGCGGAGCACGACCTGGGGGGGAGCTGACGCCCAGTCTGCGGAGGGGCCGAGGGCACCCGGGCGGTTCCCGGAATCGCGGGCGGGGGCGGGGCCTGGCGGGCGCCCAGCAGTTCCGGGGACACCGCGCGCGCGGACCCAGGGCACACGCTGGACACTCTGAGTCCTCAGGGCTAGCGTCAGCGGGCTGTCGCGGGAACAAGCCCGTGAGACAAGGTGCTAAGGACGGGCGGGGACGCTCCAGGTAGGCGCGGGGCCCTGGATCTACCCCACCCCCACCCAGGGCGCCCCTCCCCTCCCCTCCCCTCCCCTCCCCCTCCCCCAGAGCGCACCACCTGAGCGCGCTGACTGGCACTCGCCGCCGCCACTGGCGAGCATGTTGCTATGGCAGCGAGGAGGCTGGCCCGCGTTCCCATGGCACGGGGGGGTGGGGTTGCCGAACCGAATCTTTTTACTCTTGGTCCCTGCGCCACCCCCTAGTCCCACAAGCGGGAACGTGGTTTGGGGTCGCTGGCGCTTGGAATTTGGGAACAGTCTGGGTCCCTCCTCGGAATGTTCGGGCATGTGACCCCTGAGTTAGACTCTGGGTCATGGATTCTGCTTTCTGAGCAACAAGGGGGTTTAGCGGCTAAGAGGAGAAGGAAGCTGGGATCCTAGCAGCTATTGGGATCTCTACAGCTAGTCTGTCTAGCATGAAAAGGCCCCCGAGTTCTGGGTCGCCTGTAAAGGTCAAAAGCCTGTGGTCATATTTACCGAATGTGAGCCTGTTGAGTTAGAAATCACAAAACAACACACACACACACTCTCTCCCTCTCTCTCTCTCTCTCTTTCTGGATTGAACCCAGGGCTCACATATTGAGCTCGATTCTGAATTGCTAAATTGCCTACATTGGGCTGGAATTTGCAACCCTCCTGCCTCAGCTTTACAGACCTTGGAATTACAAGGGTGTGTTACCACCCTGCTGAGCTACATTCTCTGCCTCTATTACGGAATTTAGAAGAGACTTAGGAATCATTTTTTCTCATCTCATTTTCACCATAAATGCTGGCATCCAGGTTTTCGGGGATAGAGTTAGGATTAACCCTAAGAGGTTGAGGCAGGAGGAGGGAAATTTGAAGCCTACTTGGGCAACAAAAAATAAATCTAAAGGACTGAAGATGTGGGCTCAGTGATAAAGTGCCCCTGCGTTGGATCCTCAGTACTGGAATGAAGATACAAATATATCTGTATATCATCCCTCATAGTTACAGGGTAGGTGGTCCTAGAGAAGTTAAATTACTTCCCTGGAATGGGTAGGTCAGCACTTGAACTCAGTCTCCAGACCTCAGGTGTGTGACTATTTCTTTTGGGGATTATTCCTCTAAACGTTTAAACTTGTGCCCTTGTACCCAGGGCTCAAGCTCTTGGCGACCCTAAACCTGAGACTAGGGCTGGCAGTGTAGTTCAGTGGCGAGCACATGCTTAGCATACCCAAGACCCAGGACTCATCCCAACCGCCAAAAAATGAAATGAAATAATGAAATAAAATAGAAGGCATGGTGTGGCACACCTATAATATCAGGACTTGGGAGGCTGAGGCAGGAGGATCACCATGAGTTCAAAGCCAGCCTGGACTCAAGTTCAGCCTGAACTATGTAATAAGGCCCTGTCTCAAACAAACAAAATAAATAATAGGTCAGCTATGGTGGTACATGCCTGTCTTCTCAGTATCCTGAGAGGCTGAAGCAAGTTCAAACCCAGCCTGGGCAATGTAATGATTTGGGGGGATCTTGTTTCAAAATAAAAAATAAAAACTGGGAATTACAGCTCAGTGTGAAGGCCCTGGTTGAGCCCCTAGTACCACCAAAAGATAATAAAAGATGGTAGCTAGATATGGTGGTGCATGCCTGTAATCCCACACACTAGGAAGGCTGAGACAGGAGGATTGCCAGTGCTCTATAAGGAGTTCAAGGCTACCCCGAACTATATATGAAATTTTGTCTGAAAAAACAAGATAATAATAATAAAGGATGGGGACCATCCTTTAGTGAACTAAAGATGGGAAACTGAGTCCCTGCCTAGTGGGGAGCTGAGTTTGTCTCTGGTACAGATGCCTCGTGCCCTGGGACTCTCCAAAATCATTGCAAGTGGATCCTGAAGAACTCAATTCATTCTTGGGGGCTGGTTGCAATTTACATTGGTGACCTAAAGGCTTGGTTTTCTCTCCATAGCCTTCGAAATCTCTCTCCTGTATACAGATCTCAGTGTCCTTAGACATTGACCAAGGGTTTCTCAATTAACCTCGAACTGTCAAGGATGTTGTAGTGTTCCTTCCAGAACCTTTTATGGGTTAAACTTGTATCCAAGACCATCTGGCAGCACAAGCGGCCAGCATTCAGGTCATAACTCAAGACTTTGGTTGTAAATTTAAACTAAAATGCTGGTCATAACCCAAGTTGTACAGTAGGCCAGTCATAACTCGAGTCCACAGTATCTTCTACACCAGCGAAGCTTTGAGAGTAGAGGCAAAGAAGCCCTAAAACAGAAATGGGGCTCTGTCACAACCCCCCATTGCCTTTGCCTTTGATCAAGACAAGGAAAGAGGGCAAAGAGTACATGATTGTACAGTTTGGAAATGACTTGAGATAGGAGTGCACATTTATTCGTTTAGGGTGCTGGCTAGTTCGGAGCTCTGCCCTGGGGCTGAGGTTTTAAAACCCTGAGTTAGGCAGTTCTGATTCCTGCAATGAGCTTTGGGAAGATCAGGTGGAGAGGGATGTGCTGTGTAAATGATGTTTTACTGCCGCATAATGAGGGCCTTAATGGAAATGCAAGCCTGGTGCCCAGGGAACCCAGAGGGCAAGTCCGGAAATGAGTTGAAACAGCGGGATTCTAGCCCGTGTGGCCTGGGAGTCCTGCTGGAGCTCTGCCAGGTTGGCTCTGGCCACTACCTTTGTTTGGGACAAAGGAATGAGTGAGTGTAAGTGCCTGCCGAAATGTGGGCCACGATGAATGTTCTGTGGGAAGAAGGGTGATGGGGATCCGGATGGAAGCTCGGGAGTGAGGCCACCGTGTCAGTCTTTGAATTTCAGCAGTGCTCGGAAGGCAGCAAGTACACAAGGAACATTTGTTGAATGAATGAAAGGGAGGAAAGAAGAAGGAAGGGATGGAGCAGAAAGGAAGGAAGGGCAGCAACTTATGTTGTGAGAAGAGGAGATGACTGTAATTTGTGATACAACCTGAAATTCTGCCCAGGGTAGTGTCCACATGGGTTCTGCAGGCCGCAGACCTGGTTCCCATCCTACTTCTGACTTACTGCGTGTGTGATCCTAGCAAATCCCGATCCTCTCTGTGTGCCTCCTTCTATGTAATGGGAATATAACACTTCCTGTCTCCCTCTGTTATGAGGGTTAAATAAATTATTCAATGTAAAAGGTCAGCTCAGTCAGTCTCATGTATAGTAAGTGCTGAGAAATACATTAACCATAAAAGCCACAGATTTGCTGTCAGGATTATATAACTTCCACAATCAAGTGTGATCTTTTTTTTCTTTGTAGCACTGGGGATCAAATAACCCCGGGCTTTCACCCTGAGCCACCACCTTTATTTTGAGACAAGGTCTAGCTAAACTGCTAAATTGCCAAGGATGGGCTCAAACTTGCCATCTTCCTGGATTTATATCCAGCCTTAGTGTGGTTCCTTTTTAAATTTAATCTTGAAAGTTCACTTGAAATGATTCACTGCCAGGTGTGGGGGTTCACGTCTCTAATTCCAGCTACTTCCAACGCTGAGGTGGGAGGATCACAAAGTCCAGTTATCCTAGATGACTTAGTGAGACTCTTTATCTTGAAACTAAAAAGGGCAGATGATGTAGCCAGTGGTCAGTCTCTGCTGGATTCAGTTTCCAGTGTACCTTCAAAATGGCTCTTCACTTTTGGGGTAGGAAGGGTGGATGATAAGGATATTTTTGGACTCAGGTGAAAGCTGATTCCTGCTCTCCAGAAAGATTGGTCTTGGGGTGATCCTGAAGCCCCTGAGGCTGAGGGGCTCCTTGCTCTGGGCCACTGACCATAGGCTGTAGGGTAAAGGCCCAGGGCAGCATTCTTGGAATAGGTGCCAGCTGAACCAGGCTGGGTCTTGTGGAAACTAGAGATGAACCCAAGTGGCCAGGCCATCGGGTCCCCTGAGAGACCCCCTGCCAGGCCAGGGCAGGCAGAGTCCATCGGAGCCTTAGAGCTCTAGAGTGGCGTCCTCTAGCCTTTGACCCACCTCAATGTGCTCGAGGTGCTGCTAGGGCATCGTGGACCTGGGTGGCTGGTGTGTGAGGCCCTGTCTGGCAGATTTCTGTGCACGTTAGCATGGCAGGTTGACACACCGCCACGGGAAGGACATTTCTCAGAGTGGCAGCCCCTCTGTCCTGTCACCCTCACGGGCACACCTGTCTCTGCCCATGCTTGCAAGGCTGTTTCAGAGCAAGAGTGCAGCCACCAGGGAATCTCCAGTGACAGACAGGGTCAGAGATGGGAGAGGAGGGCTGAGGAAAGCTTTGAGCTTTGGGACATGAAGGTTGACCCTCGGCCTTCACTGGTGATGGTCCCGGTGCTGGAGCTCAGAGTGGATTTAGAGGAAGCTTTAGGTGGCAAAGGGAGAGACAAGATTTTAGCCTCTTGGAATCTTGAGAACCTGAGATTCCCTGGGCCCTTCACCTGCCCCCCAGTTGGCCCAGTATCCCTGCTTTCTGCTGTGGCTACAGGGGTTCGACAGTAGGAAAGTTGCTGAGCATTCACTGTGCCCTTTAGGGTGATGGGTGCCAGGTTTTAGCCCATCTCTGGGCCCCCAGACAGCACCCTCTGAACTCGTGTTGGGGGTACAGGGGAGTGACAGTGGCAAGTTCATGTCCTGCCCTGTCTGGGCAGGGACAGGCTGAGCCCTGCTGTTGCACCACAGCCCTGTGGGATGGGGGATCCCCTCCCTAGGAGTGGGGCTCAGGCCTCAACAGGCCCACGGGGGCGGTGCTGGGTGCGGGCACACCCGGGCCGGCCAGGCTGGTTCTCCTCCCTGTGGGAGCTGCAGCTTCAGCACACCGTTTGCAGGAGGCAGCTCAGTCAGGGCAGAGTCAAGAACAGGGTCCTTGGGCAGGCACCAGAGACGGGAAAGCAATTGAGGCGATGGGGTAGCTTTTATTTATTAATTTTAATATTTTGTGGTACCAGGAATTGAACTCAGAACCTTGCACTTGCAAGGCAGACATGGTATCACTGAGCTAAATCCCCAGCCCTAGGGCAGCTTTTAGTTGGAGTGGAGGGGTGAGCTTGAACAGGGCTGGGACACAGACCATAGCGGGGACAGTGCACGTTCGTATCAAGCCAGCATGGCACTCACTGCATGCGGCTGTGACCTCCTGTGTCCCAATCACCCCCACAAGTGGTTAATAGTAATACCTTTAGTACTGGTGGGGTACTGTTAGTATCCTCATAGCAGATGGGGAAACTGAGTCAGATGGACTCTGTGGCCAGTTGAGGTAGTGCTCCTATCCCTCACAAGAGCAAGACAAAGGAAGTAGGGAGGAGCACAGGCTTTGGGAACCATCCCAGTGAGGCCAGGTATTTATGTTCATAGACCCTGGCTGGAAGCTGCCCTGGAGACCTGAAGGCCCTGTCAGCCCTGGCCCTGGGTGGGTGCCCTCTGCTGTGTACCCAGGACCTGGCAGCCATTGGCTAATTTCAAAGCACGCAGGGTGTGCCAGCTCCTGTTGCTCCCCCAGCAAAATATCTTGGTGCCACAGCTGTGGTGCTGCCTGGCCCCCCAGGGCGGAGATGGCAGCAGTGTGCCTGGCCAGGACAGGGTGGGGAGCTGCAGGTTGGCATGGGAGAAGGGCTCGGGGCCACAAGGGGATGGTGGCAGGGGACCAGGCCAAGGGAGCTGGGCTGCAGCCAGCTCATGTCTGGGAGGCCTGCCTGGCAGCCTGCCAACCAGCACCCGGGAACTGGAAAGGGGAGGAGGCTGAGTCTACTCTAGGAGGGGTGGGTGGGACTTCTGGGTTCAAGCTCTGCTGGGCTTGGCAAGAGGCCCCTCCCCCATGGGCAGCAAACAAAGCAACAACTCCCAGAACGGAACTGTGGGAGCCAAGAGCCAGGCTGCCCCTGGTGGGAAAGTGAGCAGGCGGGCCTGGCTTGCGGCTGCCACCAGGGACCATCTGTGCCCTAGGACTTCCACCTGTGCTTAACGATGGCAGAGGCTCTACCTAGAGATGCTCTGTGTGTGTGTGTGTGTGTGTGTGTGTGTGTGTGTGTGTGATACTGAGGACTGACTCCAGGATCTTCACACTAAACTATGTCCCCACCCCTTTTTTTTCTTCCTTTCCTTCTTTTTTTCTTTCTTTGTTTCTTAGCAATCCTCCTATCACTGCCTCCTAAGTGCTGGGCTGAGTTGGAATATGTGCTGTCCCTACTTCAGCCTCCCTGTGTGTTGAGATTACAGAAGGCTTGTTCCATCCA
>PVIR01034103.1:0-17414 GCA_004026965.1 Petromus typicus
AAAAAAAAAAAAAGAAGAAGTGGCAGCAAGGAAACTGATTCACATACTCAGACCTGATTTTTGTGGAAAGACCTTGGAATTATACCAACAAAAATCATTTATTGTATGGATAAAAAAAGATAGCCCTAATTCAAAAGGGTCAAATTTTAAAATCTTAAGCAAGGGCAAGGACTATTATTCAGTAATAATAAAAGGAGTGAGAAGACTTGCATTTCCAAGTCATTCGCTAGAGCCAGCATTAATAGGCCAGAGAAGCAGGTAAACAAAGCATTCACAAAGTGGCTGCTCCCAGCAGGGCAGAAGGAATGTAAAACCGTGGAGAAAAGGTGGCGCGCCCAGGGGACTGAAGCATTCACAGACCACTGTCTGCCAGCAGCCTTTGGCATCCAAGTATTTCTGTCCATTAAGTGATTATTCAACTTCTGGCAAGGCCATACGAAGGGCACTTCCAGGATGGAACATCTGGTTCAATTTGCCTTAGTCAGCAAGTGCTCAATATCTTGTTGCTTTCTAAAGAGACTAATGTATATCCAACAAAGTTCATGATAACATACCTATATCATTTGGGCACTTAACATTTTATATATAGTTATGGTGTAACCTCAGGTTACAACTGCCCTGACTCATGAACAGCTTGGGTTACAATCAGAGTACACTAGGAAAATTATTGGTGTTTCTGGTCAATTATACACATTATACAACCTTTCTTTTATTATAAAAACGTTAAGGGATCCTTTGCGAGATTTGGAATCATTATGGCTATTTTCATAATTTCTATGGGAAAAAATAGTCTTGAGTTAAACCCAACTCGGGTTATAACCAGTCCCTGTGAACAAATTTGAGTTCACATGTCAAGGGTCCACCATAACTACTCCAAGTAATCTTGAACTCTCCAGGGCACATGAAATTTTATCCTTCAGAGGACCACAGCACCTTCTAGGAAACTACAAAACTTTTCAAGGTATCATTTATATTTTTCATATAATTGCATCATTTGTGTCAAGAAGACTCCCAATTCCCTCAGAAATTGACTGCATAGTCATATATTACATAACTCTTTGTAAATATAAGCAAACTCTGCTACTGTATCAGTCACTTGTCTATTCAAAGGAGGAAAATGAAATGGCCAAAATGTTTTTCCATAAAAGTGATCATTTGTTTTTTCTGTTATTGTAAAACAAATATGTACGGAAGAACAGACTTTTTGGGTGAATAAAGAAAATGTGCATGCATGCAGTGGGATATTCAGCTATAAAAAAGAAGGCAACCCAGGTGTAGTGATGTATTCCTGTAATCCCAGTACTCAGGAAGCTGAGGCAGGAGGCTTCTGATAGTTCAAAGCCATCCTGAACTAATAGCAAGACCTTGTCTCAAAAATAAATAAAAAGGTGGGCTGGGGATTTAGCTCAGTGGTTCCGAGTGCAAAGGCTGGGTTCATTCCCAGTAACCACATACAATAATGTGGGGTGTGGTGATCACGCCTGTAATCCCAGCACTCGGGAGGCAGTCAATTCGAGTCTGGCCTGGGCTACACAGTGAGTTTGGTGCCGGCCTGAACTACAAAGCCAGACCTTGTCCCAGGTAGATGATAGATAGATAAGCAATCTTATCAGACACAGAAATGTGGATGAACCTTGAGGACATTGTGTTAAGTTATATAAACCAGTCAGAAGATACTGCCTGACTCCAAGTTGGGTGTCTATGTGGTCTGATTTACAGAAGCAGAAAGTAGTTATGAAAGAGAATAGTTATGAAAAAGTTATGAAAGAGGATGGAAGACAGGTATTGGGAGTTGCTATTAAATAGGTGTGGAGAGCCAGTCATGAAAGATGAAAACTTTCTAGAGACCTACTGTTTAGCATGGTGCTTATAAATAACAATATTAAACGTTTATTAGGGAGACCGGGAATGGTAGTATACACCCATAATCCCAGCATCCGGAAGACTGAAGCAAGAGGATCACTGTGAGTTCAAGGCCAGCCTGGACCACATAGCAAAACTTAACTCAAAAAACTTTTTAAAAAGAGAAGATAGATGTCATGCTATATATTTTTACTACTATTTTTAAATTAAATTTTCTTTTATATACTGATATATAAAAACATAAAAGTTCTACATATTTTGTTGTGATTTTTGGTTGTTCAAGCTAGGTTAAGCA
The DNA here is from genome assembly GCA_004026965.1 of Petromus typicus. Taxonomy (NCBI): domain Eukaryota; kingdom Metazoa; phylum Chordata; class Mammalia; order Rodentia; family Petromuridae; genus Petromus; species Petromus typicus. The sequence goes on from PVIR01034103.1 coordinate 2,159, forward strand.
TATCTATATTCTCAAACATCACTTCTTTATATTGAAAACATTCAAAATCCTTCTTTTGGCTTTTTGTTAGTCATTTTCAATGACTGCATTGTCATTTGTACTCACAATTTTTTTTAAAAGGTGAACCTTGTACTTGTAAAACTATTGACACAGGAGAGCAAGGCCTGGCTCCCCACTTAAAACGTGAGTTCGTGTTCTCTAAAATCAACGAATGAATTTTAGGAGCGATGGAGGTTTGAGTAGGAAAATTTTTTGAGAAAGAAAGCTTCTGCCTAAGAGAGAAGGGGGGAACCCAGAAAGGTGGGTAATCCACCCACCTCACTTTTCAGAGGGTTTATGGAACAAAGATATGAGGTGAGGCGGGGTAAGGTGGGGGCTTCCAATAAGATTCAAGGAGATGGACAAATTAACAATTAACCAATGGGTAAAGTAGGGGCTTCCAATAAGATTTAAAAGAAATGGACAAACCAATGGAATTATAACAAGTATAGTTGTTTAAGCAGTCTTGATCAAATGGGGTCCAACAAGAAATCAAGTCCCATAGGGTCTTTTAAATTCCAGGTGAGTCAGGGCCGGGGAGTTAGCTCAGTGGTTCCAGCGCCTGTCTTGCAAGCACAAGGACCTGGGTTTGATCTCCGGTAACCACATACCATACTGGGTGTGGAGACTCATGCCCAGCAGCAACCAGTACCATATACCACAGTGCTGAGCGTGGTGGCTCACGCCTGTAATCCCAGCACTCTGGAGGCAGAGGCAAGAGGATTGCTGTGATGTGAGTTTGAGGCTGAGCTCAGGGCCAGCCTGACCCTGTCTCAAAAAAAAAAAAAAAAAAATTCCAGGTGAGCCAAATTCCTAACCGTTTACCCCAGGGAATTTACAATTACTACATTTCTGGGGAGGGAGAGGGTGGATCTGGATCTTGACTTCCCAGGTCTTGGGTTTTCAGGAGAATGAGGCCTTATCAGTCACTGTTATTGGAAAGTTCTGTTGATGTCCTTGACCTCTGGTAACGTCTCCCTTCTTGTGAGTTTTTCAAGGGCCTGCCCTGTCTTTCTGCCTGCCATATGTTTTAACTAGCTTTTCTACCTTATAATACTATGTTCAAAGTTATAAAACACTCCAGACCTTACCTTTTCCCATTTTTTTCCTTACATGCCAACTATCAGGTCTTTGCTTGTTAGCAACAAAACCAACTTGAGGACTTTAATTAAAGATGAAAGTTAGTAGAAACGTTTGAGGCCTAGAGACTTGGGAGGAAGCTGCAGGACCAGGCTGGCAGTGAAGCAAGAGAAGCCACGCACTCTGCACAAGCAGAGCCACAGGAAGCCTGTGTGGGCTTCCCCCAAGCTTCCGCCTTTCCTGCCTGCCATCTCCTGGCGTAGAAAGCCCCCAAAGGCCAGCTGGCAGCCTCAACTGCTAACTCAGTGGAAGAGTCCAGGTTCCCTTGTGAAAGCATTTCTCCCTTGAATGCAAAAACCTTTATGTCAGCAAAGTTAAGAGCCACAGGGATTAGAAGAGACAAAAACTTTGAGTGACTCGTTAAGTGCGGTTGTGAGAGGCACGGACACCCCACTTTCACCCTTTGTTTCCCAGACCCAGCTTCTGTCTGCAGGAGGAAGCACCTCTTACTGACTGTCCATGAATGGCTCTGGCCCTGGCCCTTCAGCTACCTCTATTCTGTCTCTTGCTCTGAGAGAAAAAAGTCAGCGATTAGTAACACCACTAGAAGTTCCACAAATGGGGGCTCCTTCTCTCCCTGCTCCAGTGTTCACCGCAGAGTGGGGCTGGGAACATTAACATTCAAAACTACCAGGAAGGCAGGCTGGAATTTCTTCTATTTAATTATACAAAACCTATGTAAGGCAATGGGCTCAAACGGTGCCACAGGAGTAGATGTGCTGGGTGTGTGAGGTGCCGCTCCAGGTCCTCACAGGTCCCACCCCATAGCAGTCCTCAGCTATGGGACTTCTGGTTGGTGGCAAAGCTGCAGACTGGCAGATCGGAGAACATCTGATTGCACAGTCATTTGACACTCACAGCCAGGCATTTAGTCTCTGTCAAAGCCAAGTGCTAAGCCAAGTCTGTTTTTCCAAAGTAAAATAGCTTTGGCAAAGAGCATGCCTTCATCCCAAAGAGCCACTCTGTGATTGTCTAGCGGAGATTTCCCTGCACACCATTGAGGACCTTAGTCTGTTGCAGGGCCAAATTATAAGCATTATAGCTTAGACCAATCAGGGAACTCTTTTTTTTTTTTTTTTCTTTTTCTTTACCTTCTGTGTTTGTTTATTTTGAAACAGGGTCTTGGTCGGTTGCTCAGACTGACCTTGAAGCCTCTGTGATAGCCATGCCTCAGCCTCCCAAGTGCTGGGATTCTAGATGTGTCCAGCCACACTCAGAACTTTTCCCCCTGTTAAAACTAGTAGGCTTTTGAGTCTCATTTAATGTGTCAGAGAAACACATTGTACTATGTAAGTTTCCTCCAGAATTCAAAAGGTCCATCATATATTATGCATTTTCTCCTTAGTAGGGGAGTTATTGTAACTTACCTTCTTTGGTTTCATCAGCATACTCCTGGAGTTTCCTGGCCAGTATATTTTCATTTGGTGTGTGTGTGTATGTCTGTGTGTCAGTGTGCTTTTTTTAAAGACAGAATCTCACTTTGTAGTTCAGGCTGGTCTGGAATTCAACAACGATCCTCTTGCTTCAGCCTTCCAAGTGCTGGAATTACAGTCTTGTGCCACATCCCCTCCTTTGATGTATCTTTATATATATGTGTCTGAAAATGTCTTCACCATTCCCCCAATACTGATAGTGCTATTAGCAACTCAGCAACTAAGACCACCCTTCTATTATTGGACAACTTTCTTTTGGAACTCCTATTGTCTTTGTTAAAACCTTTCTCTCTCTCTCTCTCTTTCTCTCTCTCTCATTTCTTCTATTTCCCCAACAGTTACATACCTGATCCTGAACAAAGCAACCATTCGTTAAGTCAGTAAGAGGTAATAAACTCAGAAACTAAGGAGCAGTATGGACACAGCACCTCCCCGGTTCTCACAGTTAGCAGGCCAGTGCCTGCATCCAGAAAGGAGAGAGACTGCTATATAAGGATACTGACCTGAACACAGGTGTCCTGCTCACTGACCTAAGTAACAGACTTACACAGAACAGCCACTTTTCCTTCAGTAGGGGGAAATTAAAAGGTTTAAATTAAAATGTTCCTCCAGCTCTCTTGTACAGAGAGAAGGCTTGAGTGAAATTCTCCTTCTTTTCACGTAAGGAAGCAGGGAGAGTTTCTCCTAATTTTAGCAACATCAGGCAGTGCTGGGCGCCCCCTTGGGACTGGTCATAATTAATTCATGGTGATACAGCCTGTCTGGGTTTAGTGACTTTTCCCAGAAACACTCCGCTGCATTCTTGCCTGATCTGAAGATGAGTGTGACCGAGGAAGAGGGACTTGGGAACTGAGCTGTTCCCAAGGATTAGTTACACTGATGTCTCCCAGAACCTAAGATGTACAAGAATGTGCAGATGTTTGGACATGAACCACAGGCTCCAAAGGGTTAATTCCCCATAACAAACATGAGACCTGATTGAAATTCATTTATTTCTTCTCTTTCCCTTTCTTTTCTTCCCTTGGTCTCCTCTTCCCAAGTTTTTTTCTTTTCATTCAGTGAGATTTTCAAAGCCAAGATGAAAATAGACATGAGGTAATATGTAATAAGAGATTGTCACAAAGAATCATTACTCATCATCAACTGTTAAGTTTTTTTTTTTAACAGGAACTGGGTAGGGAAACTCCCTACCTATTTCCTTTAAAATCTGCTCCCTATCTCCTAATACTTTTAAGAATTTATAGGGCCGGGGATTTAGTTCAGTGGTTCCGGCGCCTGCCTTGCAAGTATAAAGAGTCAGGTTCTATCCCCGGTAACCACATACAACAGTGCCGGGCGAGGAGACTCATGCCTACCAGCAATTAGTACCACATACCACAGTGCTGGGCAGGCGTGGTGGCTTACAACTGTAATCCCAGCACTTGGGAGGCAGAGGCAGGAGGATTGCTATGAATTCAAAGTTAAGCGCAGGACCAGCCTGAACTACAAGGCAAGACCCTGTCTCAAAAAAACTTAAAAAAAAAAAAAAGACATAAAAATTGGTAGAATCATAGGGCAATAGGCTAATAGTTCAACAGAATTAGAAGCATACCCAAGAAAGACCAGGGAGAAGGAAGCCTTCTCAGATAATAGGATTCTTTTTTTTTTTTTTTTTTTTTTTCTGGACAAGGTGTCACTATGTAGTCCAACCTGGCCTCAAACTCACAATCCTCCTGATTCAGCCTCCCATGTGCTCAGATTATAGGCTGAAAATGATAGATGTCGAGATCTTTTATTCCAACTAATTGTTAATAAGGACTATTTTGTTAAATGTATTACATATGCTTTGTTATAGTTTTATTCTATAAAGCTGTGCCAACTGAATTCCAAATAAGTTTTCAAAATTAAATACCAACTGGGGTACATGATGCATACCTGAAATCTGAGCTATTTGGGCAACTGAGATAGGAGAATAAAAAGTTCAAGACCAGCCTGGGCAGTGTAGTGAGACACTGGCTTAAAATGAGAAACAAGAAGGGCTGAGAGTGTAGGAAGCCCTGGGTTCATTCCTAATACCAAAAAAGAAAAAGAAAACAAATCAGTACAAAGCATGTTACTCCTGCAGCCTAAGCTGTGCCTCTGCATAAGCACAAGCATTTCAGTGTTGAGTTTTCAGCCACAAAAAATGTGTTTTTAAAAGTGACACCAATGGCTGGTGTGGTGGCTCATGCCTGTAATCCCAGCACTCGGGGGACGGAACCAGGAGGATTGCTGAATTCAAGGCTGAGTTCAGGACCCAGCTCAGTGGCGCCGTGCCTGTCTGGCAAGTGCAAGTGTCCGGAGTTTGATCCTGGTAGAAGTAGAGAGAGGGATACAGCAGGGGACTAGACAGAACACAAGTGGACATGGACACAATGACATGCCTAAGAAAGATCAGTGCAGGGAAGTCGTCTCAGATAACGTAAGTCTTTTCTTTTTTTTTTTTTTTTTTGGTCAAGATGTGACTATATAGTTCAAGCTGACCTCAAAAATCACGATCCTACTGCCTCAGCCTCCCAAGTCCTCAGATTACAGGCTGAGATGATATGATTCTTGAAATGACTATTAAAGGAGCAGTAGGAGTTTACTAGGTAGAAAAGGGGGTGAAGTGCCGGGGATTTAGCTCAGTGGTTCCAGCACCTGCCTTGCAAGCGCAAAGGCCCAGGTTCGATCCCTGGTAATCACATGCAACAATGCTGGGCATCTTGACTCACATCCACCAGCAATCAGTACCACATACCATGGTACTAGGCATGGTGGGCTCATGCCTGTAATCCCAGCACTGGGGAGGCAGAGGCAGGAGGATTGCTGTGAGTTCGAGGCTAGCCTGAGCTATATAGTGAGCTCATGGCCAGCTTGAACTACAAAGTGATACTCTGACTAAAAAAAAAAAAAAAAAAGTGTTGAGGATATTCTATGTAAACAACACAAGTAAGTGCAAGAAACAGATCAGGGCTGGCATGTAGCTTGGTGGTAGAGCACTTGCCTGGAATGCAAGGCCCTAGGTTCAGTTCCCAGTACCATGGAAGGAAAGAAAAAGATATAGGGAGGTGGGAGAAGGAGGAGGAAAGGACAAGCCATGCCACTTGCTTCATGATTCAGCCGGGAAACAGATGGAACAATTGTAGAATAACTGAAAAAAAGCTTAATGAAATTACTGTTTCCAGAGATATCAAGGGCACCACAAAGGATGGTGACTCATTCAAGAACATCAGCAGTGGAAACCCATTAACCACTTCCCTTGAAGAGGCAAGGAAAGAGACTGTTATCATCAAAATCTGGTGATAAGGCTAAAAGGCAGGAGGATCTTGAGTTCCAGTGTAGCCTGGGATACATAGCCAGATGCTATCTTAAAAAAAAAGAGCCAGGTACTAACCTGTTGTGGGGGACACACCCCTCAGCAGGAGCCTTGACTTGATGCAGAGGCATGTAACCACAGCCCAACAGACAGTCACAGCCTGACTGAGACAAAACAAGGAGGAGGTCTTGCAGAGGGGATATGGCTAGTGTCTGGATGTCCTCCCAGAGCCTCATGCAGTCATGGGTGGGGCCTTCCAAAGGTGGGGAGGGGGATATGAGTTGCTCAGATAGAGGATGTGATGCTGGGTGCCCGGCTCTGTGTGTGAGTGCTACCTGTCCTCAGGGTGGAAGCCTCAGTAGGACATAAGGGACAGAAGGAGGTTCACTGCTGCTCACTTGTCATTTGCTACTTGCTGCTTTTCTGCCTTCTCCCTCCCATGTTTCTTCTTGGTGCCGCCCTTCTGCCATGCCACCTTGCATTGGAGCTAGCTGACTATAAATTGAAGCCTTCATGAACTCTGAGCCAAATAAACCTTTCCTCCTTTAAATTTGGGCATGAGTATTTTGTCTCAGCCAGCAACAAGAAAAGTACCTAAGACAAGCTTGACTTCTCTTTCCTCCCAGTTTCTAGCCACAAACCTTCCTTGGCTGAACACTGCAAGGCAGAAGGCAAGGGATTCGGGGAGCCTTCTTGTGCAGAGCAGCTTCATGAGCCCTGGAGCAGGGTGGAGGCTGGGTCTGGGGGAGCAGAGAATTATTCATTAGCATGTCTCACACTTGTATCCAGGGGGGAACAACCTTCTGATTCTTGAATTGGTTTAGCATTAGAATAGACCTGTAACTAGCCCTGGAACAAGTCTATCTTATTGGTACAAATTTCCCTAGAAAAAACAATTTAAACAATGGAAATTTGTCATCATTTTGGAGACTGGAAGTCAGGTGAGATTAGGGGGCCAGCATTGTCAGGTTCTGGTGAGGGCCTCTTCTGGGTGGCGGACATCCTTCCTCTTGTAACCTTACATAGTATGAAGAGCAGTAGAATGCTTGCTAGGGTCTCTTTTATAAGAGCACTGATCCTGTTCATGAAAATTTTGCCTCGCAACATGGATTACATTGCAAAGGCCTCACCTTCTAACACTTCACATTAGGGATTTGGATTTCAACATAACAGTTGGGAGGAACACACATTCAGTCCATGATTTGTCCTAATTCTCCTAAACTCTTATAGGAAGGATTTGAATTACAAGACAAAAAATGATTTTTATCATCTGATTTGCTGTGCAACCTCTGCCTTTCTCCAGTCCTGATGACTTTTAACCATGGGAGTATATAAAATTATTCAACAAGAAATTTAAAAACAAAAATAGTCATAAGACAAGGCAAGGTGACATTGTTATGCCCAGATCAAGAGGTCCGCAGAAAACAGCAGGAGTCGTCTGCCCCCGGTAGGGTAGGGTATTATGATGGACATTGTAGAGGGGTGGAAGTTTTAAGACGTGGGGGGTCGTCGAATAGGCCAAGATTTTGAAAAGATTGTGGGCCTTTAGGTATTGGCTAGCCAGGGTGTTTCTTTGTCTCAAGGAGTAGCCTCTTTATCAGGACACGAAGGAACAGTCAGCAGTCATGGCCAGAATCTTTAGCTTTAGCCCTATCACATAACAGAGGCCTGCTGCCCTGGCAATTGGTCCTTGCTAGTGACATGCACCCTGGTTGGTCCTTACTCATGTTCTAAGGAATATAGAGCATTTCTTGAGATGGAGACTTTAGCTCAGGGGCAGGCCTTTTTTCAAAGTGGAGTTAAGTTAGTCAGGCTGGGCTCTACAACATAACATATAAGTGCTTGTGTATCTGTCTAAGCATTATTACCTTGTTTATTTTAGACAGGGTTTCACTATGTAGTTCAGGCTGGCCTTGGACTCACTACAAAGCCCAAGCTAGGCTAAAACTCAGCAATCCTCCTGCCTCAGCCTACCAAGTGCTGGGATTACAGACATGTACCACCCTACCTGGCCTAACCATTACTACCTTAACATTCTGTATTAGTCTTATAAAACAGTATTTATTAATAATACTTCACATTTAATATATGAATCCTAGATAAATCACATTTAACTAGATATTTTTAAGTTTGATTATGGTGTTACATTGTTTGAAGGAGGGGAAAGTGACATGTTGTCCTGTATAAGGACGTTATAAGAGTCTTCTTTCTCTTTATTTTTCAGATCCATAACTCGATCCTATTACCGAAACTCAGTTGGGGGATTTTTAGTATTTGACATTACTAACCGACGATCTTTTGAACATGTGAAAGATTGGCTAGAAGAAGCAAAAATGCACGTACAGCCATTTCAGATTGTGTTTCTGCTGGTGGGACATAAATGTGATTTAGCTTCAAAACGTCAAGTTACAAGGGAAGAAGCTGAAAAACTGTCTGCAGACTGTGGAATGAAGTATATAGAAACCTCTGCCAAAGATGCAACAAACGTCGAGGAATCCTTCACAATCTTGACACGAGACATTTATGAACTTATCAAAAAGGGAGAAATTTGTATTCAGGATGGCTGGGAAGGGGTGAAGAGTGGTTTTGTCCCAAATACTGTGCATTCTTCTGAGGAAGCAGTGAAGCCCAGGAAAGAGTGCTTCTGCTAACTTCAAAAATGCCAAAGAACTCGCCGGAACAGATTGGGCGTCATTTCAGGATAAATACTAACATTAACGGCAGAGTGTGCAATGAAAGCATTAAAAAGGTTATAAACCTGCACTAACACTATTTTGTAAGGTTTTGATTCAGAGCACTGTGCTTATTTGTTATACTACCAAGTTGGGTATTTTGCTAAATTATCAACAAAGCTAACAACTTTATCAAAGCTGGAGTATCTACATAATTACCTCCATTCTCATTTTCTTAGCATAGAGCTGACCTCAGTGTTTAGATATGTCAATATCCACTTTTCTTAGATTTTTTTGTAAACGTATCATCTGGTTAAAGGTTGTTGGTTTGTTTTTGGTTTTTTTTTAATCAGGAGCTACATTCTCTTGAGTTACTATTGAATAGTAAAGTGTGTTTAAAAGTAAACTGTTCATGTGCAAAGTAATCTCAGAAGTATTGACTAGGAATAAAATAGCAATTTCTTGCCGGATGTGGTGCCTCACACCAGCACTTGGGTGGCAGAGGTAGGAGGATTGCTGTGAGTTCAAGCTTGCCTGGGTTACATAATAAGCTCAGGCCCAGTCTGAACTACAAGAATACTCTGTCTCAAAAAAAAATCATTTTCTTATTTAAAGTACCAGCTTTTTACTATATTCAGAAATATTTATCTTCTTTTACTCTTGCTTGAACATGAGAAAATATGTTTTATACTCATTTTTGTTTCCTGATTTATTGCTCCTGAAAATTTTGTTTATAAGATATCTAAGGATTCAAACAAAATAATTTAAGCAAATATTTATGAAAACAAAAACAAAAGACCACTCAGAAACAGATGTTTTGATGTTGCAGTATACTGTCCAAATTAGGCAAAAAAAAATTATTTATGTACTGACTTTTTAAAAAATGTAATTTATTTAGAACTATCATCAAAATTATCAATATGGCAATAGCATTTTTGTCCCAAGTAAATTTTCAAATTTTCCCATTTCCAATATAAGAAGAATGTACAATAGATTTTTCTGGACAATGAAACTGAGTTACTAGATGCTTGATATATTTAGGATTCTAAGTGGATTTGACAATTTATCAGTACAAGCAAAGATATAATAATCAGTTAAGGGAATAAAATGACTTTCAAGTTTCCTAATTCTTTTAAACTGTTCCATTGACCACAGTGTCAAGTATTTTATTATACGTCGGTTCTGTTCTGTAGATTGTCCTTAGTTACATAGGGGAATCAAATGAAGGTACCTATTTGGAATCAAAACTCTTTTTGCTGTTAAACTATAGTTGCTTAATTTTTTGGAGACCAAAATGGCTTTGTACAAAGAGTATTACACAAGAAATCAGAAGTCTTGTTCTAAACTTTCCTTGACTGTACCAAAATCTGACCATGAGAGTGTCGGTTGATCTCTTTAAGCATCATCCTTCTTATCTGTAACAGGGGGCTGGTAAATTGTTTTATTGAGCTTCCCGGACTTATGCTGTAAATCAAATGAATCATGTGGGAAAAGAGTGCGTAAACAGAGAGCATTATACAAAATGAGACTGGTGTCAGCTCTTTGTGGACCTCCCATTATTTTTATAGTGGGTGAGAATGTTGTTTTCTTTCTTTTCCTTTGTGTGGAGGGAGCAGAGGTGCATGTTTTTGTAGAAGAATTATAAGTTTGTGTTTATCTTCTACCCTTTTATCCTGAACCACTGCTTTTCCAAAACAAATACTAGAAAGAGAAGTTTCCGGAGAGCTAATTCAGTCAAAAGGCTTGAATGTGGTTTTTGTGCATTTTTCAATAGATATTTAATTGTATTATCCAACGCTTTTTCATTTTCTAGGTTCATATATTTCTAATAGTGCTTATGAAGAGAAGAATATAAATGACAATGGACTATTAAAGTTCTGAATATTTAATGTCAACTTTTAAAAATACCCTTAGGTTAACTTCACATGCGTGAATTCAAACTATAGTTGGTCAGATGAAAAAATACAAATACCTGTTCCCCAAAATGTGAACTCAATTTTTGCTGCTATGATTTTAAATTTTATATTACAATCTTCCATCTGTCCAAAATGGCATAAGCTCAGATATTTAATATCTAACATTAGTTTAAAGTACAGTCCACCTCTGCCTGCTAGTAAATTTAAGCAACTAAAATATAAAATGTGATTTAGCTTTCAGTAGACAACTTTTATGCTACTTAGATTGGTTGATACTAATATTTGGACTAAGGAATATGCTGTATTCCAAGATTTAGAATAGAATTAAGTAACTAGAAGAAACAAATGAGAAGACAAAGCCCTAAAAAGTTGATATTTGAATAAACCTGAGCAAGCCTGGAACTCTGGTCTTCTAAACCTGGATTACAATGCCCTGCTGTGTGTGTATGCATACATGTGTACATATAGATACACTGAGACATGTAAAGAGTGGGGAAATGTGATCTAACTGAATTGACAAGAGGGTAAATTGGGCTAAATCATTTTTATGTCATAAAGGAACTATTTGTAAGAAAACAGTCACACAGTGAATGATGACTACAAAGATCTGAGTTCTTAAACAAGATTGCCAAACATCTGTATCCCCTTACTAGATACCTTGATCCATATATATATATATATAAAATAGCTGATTTATTTTTTTACACATCACAGAGATTATGGTAAATAGTAGTAAAAATATTTATGCCAGGAAAAAACATTTTGACTAAGTTTCTTAGAAATCAGATATATTGGATTTTATACTAAAGTCACTAGGTTTAAAATGTATTTAATTTGGCCAGGGATTTAGCTCAGTGGTTCCAGCCCCTGCCTTGCAAGTGTGTAGGGCCAGTTCGATCCCTGGTAACCATACACAACAGTGCCGGGCATGATGGCTCACACCTGTAATCCCAGCACTCAGGAGGCAGAGGCAGAGGCAGAAGGATTGCTGTGAGTTTGAGGCTCACCTCAGCTACTTAGTGAGTTCAGGGCCAGCCTGAACTACAAAGCCAGACGTAGTCTCTAAATAAATAAATAAAATGTATTTAATTTGGAGGTGAGAGATGTAAGTCAATGGTACAGGTTTGCCCAAGGCCTTGCTTATACGATCCCCATACCACACACCAAAAATATCTATACATATTTAATTTAAATTTAACCATACTTAAAAATGCAAATCTAATCAATGATGTAGCAAATTACCAAATAGTCTAAGTTTTAAACCTTCAAAAAGAAATGGAAGTTGTCCAGTGGTACAGGAAACTTGCCCCTGACAGAAATTTCTCATCGAGCTGCGTTACACTTGCAGTTCATATAGTAATGAGATAGTTTATTAAACGGTCAGCCTCAACCACAATGTTTAAGTAATCAAAATGCTTTTAGATGTGGCCTTTAGATGCACAATTCTAGCAAACAAGATTTCTTGAGCCTAAAACCTTAAGAGTTTCCTCTATGTTTCTAGAACCCTGAAGCAGGCCATGACTTTCTTATTCATGCACGTGTGGCAAGCAAAACAATCTTTTATATTATTTTTTAAGATATCTCTCAGAACAAAGTTTTTATCAAGCTACATCACTAAGAAATTCAGAGTACGGATTAACAATCATTTAAAGAGTATTTTTGTCATCTTTTATATTGTTCTTGGTTCAGTGAAAACCCAAGTTTCCATTAACTTCAGAATGTTTGAATAATTCCTTAGGTCTTACACAGTAAGGCTTCACAAGACTAAAGACTCATTTTATAAACTTACTCACCTGATTCCCAGGAACTACCTGGAAAGATTAAGCTTAAAAGTGCAAAGAAGACATAATCTTTAGGAGAAAAAAATGAAAGACTAGTATCTAGAATTAGATCCTTTGTATTTTAAAATAGCATATTACCAATTTGAAGCTAACTCTTGGAGATTCCATGGCTGATCAACAGCCACCTTTGCTTTAGAATCTTTCTCAATCTCAGCATCTTCATCGAGCTTTCCTAGGCAACCCAGTTTCATCTAGTGGTGAAATAATAACAGATTCTTCTCCTAAATCTGAGCAAACTGCTGCATGACCTGTTACTCCTATAATGTTAATAACCTGATGCAAATAGACACATGAATGATGAGCTGTGACAATCTATATCAATCATTACACCATGTAGTTCTGTTACTGCATATAATCACGGTAGAAAGTAAATGAAAAAGAAAATTTTAAAGTTGTTAAAAACTAGTGTACCTTGTTATCTCCCTCGATACTTTTTGTCTTTTTAAAAATAGTGCCTAACACATTGTCTTATCTATGCGATGTTCAGTAACTATGAACTGGTTATTATTTTGAGCTAATCCTATTAATGTGAGTTTTACATACTTGATTGTAATTTATAATCCCATTGAAGAATAAACATGTTTTGCTATCATCATTTCTTGGCATTTTTATTTTTCAGACTGACAGCCGGTAGAAATAAGATATGGTATAAACTTTTCAAAGTGTGTTCTTAATGTTATTTGATTTTAAATAATGAATAAAAAGAATGAGAATAACATTGTCACAGGACTGTTAGATTATTCATCTCTTTAGTGATGTTAAAACAGAAGCAACTGTTTAGCTGCAATTGTACCTGTATGAGTATACACATATAAATTACAGATTAGAGATCTACAATTCTATATACACAAAATTAGACAATGGTGTATGGGACAAATCATTTACCTAGCAAAATGTAGAAGTAAAAGAGATAGTAAGTGATGTGTCATCCATTCAGGTCAGATTTTTGCTGCCAACTGCATCATAAAAAGAATTTTATTGCCAAGCACAGTGATGCATGCGTGCCTTAGTACTAGCAACTCAGGAGGCTGAGGCAGTAGAGTCAAGAGTTCAAGGGCCACCTGGACAGCTCAATGAAGGAATGAAAAAGGGCTGAGGATGTAGCCTCGTGCTAGACCTCGCAAGTGCAGAGAGCCCTGACTCAAGCCCTGAAATCTCAAAACAACAACAAAATTTTTTTTTAAATATTAGACTGTCAGGTACTTCATGGATTTCAGAGCTGTGGAAAGAAATCCTGGCTACGTACCATACCTTATGAGATATTTTGGAATTTGTGACTTTTCTGTAGTTGGTTTATCTTTGTCATGATTCAGCCTGCATATAGTAGGAGCTAATTAAATTTTGAATTTCTCTGTTTAATCACCTCAGCACATATAACCAATAAAATATTTATAGCAGTTCTTGGCATCTAGTATGCACTTGATAAATGTCACCTTTTAGTATTATAACCATCAAATTTTCAATAAGCCAATTATAATCTCTATAGTTAGCCAGAAATGAATTGTTAATGAGTATCTTGCTAGTCATTTCAAATGGTCACAATTCTTTGAAACAATCTCCTACAGTCATGAAAAACTGCTTCAATATCAGCCGAGCATGATGGTGTGTGCCTGTAATCTGGGAGGCTAAGGAGGAGAATGACAAGTTTGAGCCCAGACAAGACAACTTAGCAAGATTGTCTGAAAAATGAATATCAGAAAGGGTTGGGTCCAGGCATGGTGATACATATCTGTAATCTCAGCACTTGGAAGGCTGAGGCAGAGCCAGCTTGGGATATATAGTGACTTCAAAGCCAGCCTGAAGTATGTAGTAATACCTTGTCTCAGCAAAAAAGAAACGATGTGCTGGTATGTGGCTCGGTGGAAAGGCCCTGGTCTCAAGGTCCAGTCCACAGTACACAACACGTGCGCATGCACACAGACACACGCAGAGCTTTAGTATTGCCTGGGTTCAAGGTCCAGTCCACAATATGCACACACACACACACACACACACACACACACATTCACGCACACACACACACACGCACACACACACACATACACGCACACACACATACACGCACACACACAAACACAGAGCTTTAGTATTGCCTGGAAGGATGACACAGCTCCTGGGATTGTTAATGCTCAACAACCTGAACTACTGGGCAAGAGCCAGTTTCAAGAGGGCCAAATTGTGGCACCATGGCACGTGGGACCTTGATTAGTACAAGCTACACATGAAACTACCCACCTAGAAAAAGAAATTAGAGGTTCTGCTCAGTCATTTATTGTTATATACCCCAACTGATGGCTCTGACCAAAGACTGTCCAATGGGGGTGTGGATGTAATTCCTAACACGACACCAGGTGTCCCAGCACAAGTCCAAAGGATGGGAAGATACCCAGGTCGACTTTACAGAGCTATGCAAATGTGGAGGAGTCCATTATCTCTTGGTTATGATCTGCACTTATTCCAACTGGCAGGAAGTGTTCCCTTGTCAGACACAAGGGAACAAAAAGTGACAAAAATTGTTACAAGAAATCATTCCCTACTATAGGCTTCCACTAAGAGAATAAGACAAGACTTCTGCTTTTGTGGCAACAGTGGTCCAAGGGATGGCGACGGCCTTGGAGAGGAATTGGAATTAACATGTGGCCTACTGGTTCCAGAGCTTGGAAAAGGTGAAGAGGATAAATAGAACACTAAAAACAGGGTTAAGGAAACTTTGTCATGAAGCTGGATTCACGTGCATCTGGGCTTGCCCTTTGTGCTTCTCCAGATGTGTTATACTCTCCACAGAGAACAGGCTGTTCATGCAGTGAGCCTTTCTGTGCCAGGCCATTGCCTGCCCTCAGATGACTGACATACCCTGTAGGGACAGTAGGGAAAGCTACCTTAAGAAGATGATTGAAGG
>PVIR01034104.1:0-17402 GCA_004026965.1 Petromus typicus
CCAAAGTGCTCTATGTTTTCGTTTGTGTGAATAAATTAGCCCTGTTCGGGAACAGATCTGAAATGTCGTAGCCTTGTTTTCAACAGAAGAGAATATACCTCATTAAATTGTCAATGCTGAACTACCTTGCTGGTTTTGAAGGCCCAAAGGATACATTTTGTAACCTCCTCTAGCTCTGTAATGTGTTAGTTTCCTTTTATAAGTATTAGCGTTGGAAGTCTTTAGGTCACTGTTAGGATCCATGATATTTGTATTGCAAACTCCCAGTTTAGCACAGGGCGTGGAAGTTAGTGGTCCAGAACGGTTGGTCAGGCACTGGTGATTGAACCCAGGGACCCACGCATGCTAGGCAAGCGTCTCTACCACTGAGCTACAGCCCAGCAGTTTTATTTATCGTGGGATAGGGTCCCAGTAAGTTAGTTGCCAGGCGAGGCTGGAATTTGGCGATCCTTCTGCCTCAGCCTGGGATTACGGGCATGGCCCCATCGCTGCAGGTTTAGCGCATCCAGCCCCTTCACTAAGGCCCTTAATTTCTCAGCTCTTTTGACCTCGATCTTAACGGGTTTCCTTCGTGTTTTTTCCCTGTTACACAGATTTAAATATTAAATAGTACTAAACATTTAAATAGCTGCCTCAAATCTTTGAGGTAAACGCGTGGATTCCAATTCTACTTCTCATTCTATGAATAATATTTGTTTCCATGTTTGTTGGAGAGGGAGCCCTTGAGAGAACACAAACAGTATTTCTTTTTTTTAACGATTTGGCTGCCCATCTACTCAGGTATGATTCATCTTTTCTAATGATTTATGTGATTCCTATGCAAATGACTATGGGTTTTTAGTTGTTTATTTTAAATTCATTTCTTAGATTTGAGCACTTGACATTAATTTGCCAATCTCAGACAAATTGGAACAGGATATTTGCTAAGACATATTCTCAAAGAGAATATCTAGATAATTGGATCTTGAGACTTTCCTTTTTTAGCTATCTATAATTCCACATTGCCTACCAGAAAAAAAAAAAATGCAAAATTGCTTGCATTGAACAACATTTTTGACAATTTTGATCTCTACTTACCTCTCCAGACTCATTTCTTGGGACCTCATATTTTTCCCTTTATTTATGTTTTGTTTTTTTAAGACTGTAAGTCCAGGCTGGCCTCACTCAAAAGCATCCTGCCTCAGACTCCTGAGTTCTTTGATTACAGGTATGCACTACTATGCCAGGCTTCTCACTCAAGTTTGTGCCATATCTGTCTTTTCTACTAGACTGAGAGTTCTTTGGAGCCAGGGTACATGATACATTGTTCATTTGTATGCAAGGTTCTAAATGGTACAGTGCCTAGAATTTAGTAGTAAAGAAATGTTGGTCAGTTGTGTTGATGCAAATCTGTAATCTCATCTTCTTGGGAGGCAGAGACAGGATGATCACAAGTTGCCTGGACTTGTCGAGGGGTCGAGGGGGTGTGGTTGGTGAGGAAGAGAGAGAGAATTTTTAAGTGCAAATGTATATGAAGCTGCCAGAACTTGTTCACTTGTTTTTCATTATCTTATAAGGCAGTATTTTTAAAATTACTGATAGAAACATATTTTTTAAACTACAGAATTTCAGGATGGCTGACACTACTAAAGCTGCTCCAAATTTTGAAGAGATGTTTGCAAACAGATTTACAGAAGATGACAAAGAATATCAGGAATATTTAAAACGCCCTCCTGAATCCCCTCCAATTATTGAAGAATGGAATAGCAGAGCTGGTGGGAACCAAAGAAACAGAGGCAATCGGTATGTATTTCTTCAGGAGAATAAATGTGCATAGTGATGTGGAAGATAGGTTTAATCTGTTTGCCTTGGGCCAGTGAAGGCAGCAGCCAGTGCTTTTATAGTGGTGTGCTAGCTGTCTGCTAACAGTGTTTTTGCACAGAGCAAATGCTGATAAATACTTGCTTTAATGTTTTGTAAGCACCATGTATTCATTCTTTTCCTTGGTGTCCAACTATATGCTTTTAAATCTTTTTAAAATATTCTTTTGGTGGACTAATGTTTTCATTGCACTTAGACATTAAAAACTAGTCTTTGTGCATAATTCCACAAAAAGATATTGGTTTGCTGGATTTGGTGGTACAAGCCTATAATCCACTCACTGAGGGAGGCTGAGGTAGAAGGACTGCAATTCCAAGTCATATCTAAGCAACTTTGACCCTGCTCCAGAATTTAAAAAGGGCTGGGGATATAATGCAGTGATACAGTGCCTAGGAGTTCCATCCACCAGTATCACAAATATAGACAGACAGACAGATAGTTTTGATTTTATTTCAGAAATGTATAAAATGGTAATCACTAATCTTTCAGAATAATCAAAGGAATAAATTACCTTGCTGATTTTGTACAAGTGAATAGATTTCAGTTTGATCCAGAACTATGGTATTGTTGGATTGGATTCTATTATTTGCCTGTTTTTTTATAAATTGTATCCAGCATCATGCTGAATAACTGAATAACTGAATAACTTTATAATAATAAAGAATAACTGAAATCTTAGTAAATTTTAACTGGTGCTATAAAATTCTCTGAAGAAAAATGTTTTGAAATTTTGGATTGTGTTAGATTGAGAATTCAAATATACTGGGAAAGAGTTCTCGTGTGTGTTTTTGTTTTTGTTTTTAATAAGAGAAGTTTAAAAGCCATTTTTTGTTGTTGTAGGTTGCAAGATAACAGACAGTTTAGAGGTAGGGACAGCAGACGAGGGTGGCCAAGTGACAACCGCTCTAACCAGTGGCATGGACGATCCTGGGGTAACAATTACCCACAGCACAGACAAGAGCCTTACTATCCACAACAATATGGACAATATGGTTATAACCAGCGGCCTCCCTATGGTTACTACTGATAGAAATGTTGTTGACATCATTTAGTAAAACCATTAATTTTGTTAATATGACAAAAACTTGTGTGTCCTATTAATCAGTTTTCCATCTCATTTTACCAAATGGATTATTAGTGTTTTGGAACTTGGGACTTTATAAAAAATAATCTTACAGAGAGATCTAATGGTTGCTGGGAATAAATACTACCCTGAAAACATTGTGGATTATATTGCTTGACTTCCATTTCAGAGTCTTCCTTTCAACACTTTGAGTTTGGTATACTTTCCTTGTCTGACCTCCAGAAGTTCTAAGACAAATAAAAAAATTCAAATAAAAAAATGTTTGCTTTTACTTTGTAAGATAAAAAAATATCCCTGTGAGATTCTAATTCACATGTTCTTCTCAAATTCTACTGAGGTAGTACATTCAGTTCAGGAATGCACCACTATGCTTCGATGTGTAAGATCAGCAGGGGAAAGGTAAAACAACTGTATATTTCTTTTGGCTTCTGTATATGACTGTGGTACTTTGTGACTGCTTAGTCTATGGGTAGAGTCAATTCCACAGCTAATTTGGCCTCTTTTTAGAGGCAAATCAAGAATAAAACTGGAAAATGCAGAAGGACTAATGCTCAGTTCAGGATCTTGATCTGGTGGTGAGTAGAATTAGGGCACACAGCACTTTGTACAAACTAAGGCTTTTTGCTAACTTAAACATAGCAGAGAAAAAAATTCATGTCACATAAGTTTATTCATGTATACTGACTTTCCTTTTTTTGGGTAGATATATTGTGGGTTGATTTTATAGTGTCATATTCATTTCCAAATGCATACTTGTGCTGCTTCCCTTTTAAAAAGTACAAGATATTGGGGGCCAGAGATTTAGCCCAGTGGATCTGGCGTGTGCCTTGCAAGCGCAGGGGCCCAGTTTGATCCCTGGTAACCACATACAACAATGCCGGATGTGGTGGCTCACGCCTGTAATTCCAGCACTCAGGAGGCAGAGGCAGGAGGATTGCTGTGAGTTTAAGGCTTGCCTGGGCTACATAGTGAGCTCAGGGCCAGGCTGAATGAACTACAAAGCGAGACCCTGTTTCAGAAAAAAAAAAAAAAAAAACAGAAAAGAAAAATTAAAAAGTACAAGATATTGTCACTTTCAGAGAAATCATTATATTTCAGATCATTTAATGGTCATTACACTAGTTTTATTCATAGCAAATTTTTTAAAAAGATCATCTTTCTGAATTTTGGCAGTCCACTAATTAAGAATATGGTGAAATGCATTTTTTGCTTTTGTAAATTACTCTGTTCTTCATATTTGTTGAAAAGGGCTTAATTTAAGGGTAATACTGAAAGAACTGGGGATTTAGCATAGTGGTTCTGGCACCTGCCTTGCAAATACAATGTTGCGAGTTCAATTTCTGGTCCCCCACACAAAAAAAGGGATAATATTAACAGTACAAGTTTCATTGAAGGACAAATCAATCAAAGGGCAGTTTTTCAAAGGCTGCCTTTTCTCTCAGCATCACCACCTAGGCCAGTGGAAGCAAACATATGGCACACATGTTGTACTGGGCTGTTTGTCATCACTGAAAGCTCTAAAAGGTTTGCTATCCTTGGCCTAGGCCGTGAGGTTGACTTCTCCAGGTGCTCCTGCATCCCTCTGTTCCCTCCATTTTCTTCGTGAAGAGCCATCCTTTCAGGTAACTACTGTATTTTATTGGAAAGAATCTATTAAACCTGGTGTTCATACTTAGATGTAAATAAATTTTTAATATGACTTTCCTCTTTACCCTGTAATTATATCAATAGGCCAAATATTGATACAATAAATATTCAGAAGGATAATTAAAAATATCTGTGAACTAAGTAAGAAAAATCAGAAATGAAACAACTCAGAAATATCTATGAACTGATAAAACAGGCATTGGCCAACTGAACAGCTGCGGGCAGAGCAAGGCCCCTCTGCTGTGCCAGCTTCTAGCACCAGGTGTGGGAAACTAGACACAGGAGACAGGACCGAGTGAGGAAAGCTTCTCAGGATGTTCAGAAGAGACAGTTTCCAACACTATTTAAATATGAGCCTCTGGTACAGCCAGACTAAATGTGACCTGAGAACCAATTCTACTTGAAAACCTAGGGGAAGTCCTTTTAACGTGTTACATCTGCATTTAGATGTAGCTTTTTGCTTTTTGACAGCAGTCACTACTAAGACTGCCCTGTATGCCTAAAAACAGGAAGAAAGGCATTTCTGTTTGCTAAGAATATGAAAAAAAAAAATCTTGAGTATGAACAAAACAATTAAAATCATGCTACACAAAATTTAAAATAGTCTGGGGCCAGGGATTTAGCTCAGTGATTCCAATGCCTGTCTTGCAAGCACAAGAGCCTGAATTTGATCCCCATAGCCACATACCACAGTGCCAGGCATGATGATGACTCAGGCCCATCAACAATCAGTACCACACACCATAATGCTGGGCATGTTGACTCACGACTAAAATCCCAGCACTCAGGAGTCAGAAACAAGAGTACTGCTGTGAGTTCCAGGCTTACCTGGGCTACATAGTGAGCTCAGGGCCAGCCTGAATTACAAAGCAAGACCCTGTCTCAAAAAAAAAAAATTTTTTTTTTAATTGTTGTACTAGCATACAACATTCAGCATAAGGAGTCCTGGCTTCCAGTCCCGTCTTAACGTCAGAACCTTGGAAAAAAATGACTTAAACTTTGAGAGTATTAGCTTACTTGTAAAAATGGGAACTATGTCTACTGTACTATCTTTACAGAATAAAGTGACCAAAGGAAGGGTGGAACAATAAAAACAAATTATGACCATTAAACCCCTGGGGACATACAATAGGTATAACATAAGCATGTGCTGGAGCAGCGGCAGGAAAGTACTGGTAAAATAAAGCAGTGCTGGCATGAGGGATGCGGATAACACAGTAGATGAGGAAGGACAGGAGACCTTGAGAATTAAGGGTTTGGGACTGTTGATGTGCATTGACAAAGACAGCAAGTTGTATCTTCCAGGAAATGATGAACGTTTGAAATGTGGAAAAATTTTTGTGTAAAAAGTTAAACTAAAATTAGTAGCATTTGCTGTTTAAAAATTGGCAATGATTTTAAAATGTCGAATGTTGAATAATGTCCTTTGAGAACAGCTTGCTAGAGACTTGATTAAGTCTTTTGTGTCTTTGGTTAGGTTTTTGGATTTTTGTTTTGGTTTTTTGAGACAGTTCTCGATTTGGAGTTTGGGCTGGCCTTGAACTGTGACAGCCCTCCTGCCTTAGCCTCTCAAGTGCTGGGATGACTGGCAATGTGCTACCACACCTCACTTAGTTTAGATTTTGAGTTCTAGAAGGATTTGGGGTATATAGAGTATAATAAGCTTGAGTCCCTGCTCTAGGAATAGTGTTTGGCTTCTTGACACCTTATAGTAAAAAGATAGCCAGAAAGATTCCTAGCAGTATTTCCGTTTCCAAAGCTACATTCCTTTTAATGCTCAAGAAACAAAGTTGTAATTTTCCTTTCATTTTATGCCTAAAAAAATCATAAAACTTGATGGAAGTCAGGGTAATGAAATGTCAGTTTTCTCTTTTTTTCCTCTTAAGAAACAAGGATCTGTGTTGCTCAGAAGGAATTGGTGCCCAGGCTCAAGCAATCCTATGCCATCCAAGTAGCTGAGACTACAGGTGTGGGGACACACACCTGACTGAAATGTCAGTTTTAAGTTTAGAATGTTAAAATAGAAGGAAATGATCTTTAATTCTGAAGTTACTGACAGCACTAATTTATTTATTTATTTTTTTAAATTTTTATTTTGGTGGTATCAGGGATCAAACTTGCAAGGACAGCACTAATTTTTGACTTTAATAAAAATCCTTCATTCCTAAACAGTGTTTTTAAATTTTTCTACTATGTGTTTCATGAACTGTATGTACTTGCATTAGCTTTATGTTAAGTAACAAAACACCTGAAATATGCAACTTAGAAAGAGGAAAGGTTTATTTTGACTTAAGGTTTCAGTCCATGGTCTGGAGGTCACAGTGTTATTGACCTGGAAGTTGCATGTGTCAGTTCAGGAGGCCTGTTCACCTCATGGTGTTTGGAAGTGAGAGACAGGAAGGGCGTAGGGTCCAAGCATCCCCTTGATATCTGACTTCCTCCCCATAGGCCTTAACCCTTAAAGGTTCCATCACCTCTCAGTAGTGCCATGGGCCAAAGACTTAAGCTTCTTACACACAGCCCTTTCAGGAGCATGCAAGATGCAAACTATAGGAGAACTGAAATATAGATTTGAGTGTATATGTCCCTGTACCTATGCCCTAGGCCACTGACCTTTATTAGCACTGTCTGTAGTGAGAAAATTTTTTTCCATTAGGAAATAACTCCCAAGCTGAGACAGCTTGGGAGACCACTGGACTTGATAACTGGAAATAGAGATGGGAAAGCACTTACTCTATTAATGTCAGACACAGAAGAATTATATACAAAATGTTCCATTCACTGAAAAGCCTACACCGACTTTTCTTTTAGTATTCCATATTTTAACCAAAGAAGAATCTTGAGTGTGTAAATATAAATAAGGGATTTTGGTTAATTTTATCTGAAAAAATTAGATGGGTCTGTCTTAGTCATTTTCCTCCTCACTGGGACACAATAACTGACACGCACAACTTAAAGGAGGAGAGAGATTTATTTTGGCTCGTGTTTGAGAAATTTTGATCCTTGCATGGTCAGCTGGCTCCAAAACAGAATGGCATGGCAGAGAGGGCTGGGCACTGGAGGGTGGCAGTGCCCTGTCCTGGCAGTAGGATAGCAACTCAAAAGGAGAACCAGGAAGGAGATACAGCCTTGCAGGCCACATCCCTGACAGCTTTTCCTATCAGACTGCCTCCTTGTATCACATTTAACTATAAACTCCTCAGTGGACTCTTCACTGATGACCGTCATGCCTCATGATCCAGTTGCCTCCCCAAAGCTCCACTATCAGCACATGAGGCTGGGAGGGGATATCCAGAAAAAAGCATGAATAGGTCAGAAAGAATATTTTCTGTTTATAAACTTAACAAAGTACGCTTTAAAACTTCTCTTTTTTTTTTGAAGCAAGGTCTTGCTGTATAATTCAGGCTGTCCCTGAACTCACTATGTAGCCCAGACTAGCCTTGATCTTGTGGCAATCCTCTTGCCTCTGCTTCCAATGCTGTTATTACTGGCATAAGCCACCACACCCAGACAAAAATTCTCAAGTTTTAAACTTGAAATAAATTAAAGCCAACGGGAGAGAGCACTCTTGACCTTGGGAGAACTTAATATTTAAAATAGCATTTCAGGGCTCAGATATACCTAGGTTGATCAAAAAAAATACATTGTGTTTGCAGAAAATTTATTACAGTAAAAACATATTGCTATTAATCCCCCTCCACTTACTCCTTCTTGCTTCAAAACACACTTATACCATGCTCTTGCCACTTTCTGAGGCAGCTCTGGAAGTCCTCTTTGTGAGAGATGATAAAAATACAGTAAGCACTGCTGCTGAGAACCAGCCAAAGGAAAGGCAAGCTCCTAAAAAATTACTGTGTCTCCTCATCCACCTTCTTCACTAGATCTGACACTGTGTATCTCAGTCTTCCCTTAGGTCTAAATGACTGTGAAAGGTAAATGTTTTGAACTGATTCGGGACATAGAGGCAGCCATGACAGTATAACTAAGACATGAAAGTGAGTTTCCAGAAAAGCTTCAGAACGTGGCAAGAATGATGGGGTAAGTGTTCAAAGCAAGGGGAGTAGATTTTAAGGGGGATTAATGGCAAGGTGACTTGCTGCAATAAAATAATTTTCATCAGGGCTGGGGAGTTAGCTCATTGGTTCCAGCACAAGGGTCCAGGTTTGATTCTCCGGTAACCACATAACAATACTGGGCATGGAGACTCATGCCCAGCAGCAATCAGCACCACATACCACAGTGCCAGGCGTGGTGGCTCACAGCTGTAATTCCAGCACTCGGGAGGCAAAGAAAGGAGGATTGCTGTGATGTGAGTTGGAGGCTGAGCTCAGGGCCAGCCTGAACCACAAAGCGAGACTCTGTCTCAAAAACCAAAAACAAAAAATTTTCATTATATTTTTCTATCACACTTGTATTCACATTCTGATCATCTACACAAAGATCTCCTGGCTCCTGCTGTGTCAAATTGTTATGGAAGCCAAGTCAACAAGTCCAACTTGTAGCTTAGACCACTGGACTCCAAGGCAACATTGAGAGCAATTATGTTTTCTTTTCTAGAGGTGTGGTTATTTGCAGAAACCAGTTTTAGGAAAAAGAATAGGATTGGAGATTCCCTGCACTGCGGACATTCTGGGAGAGAATGGTGCAGGGCCAAGCTGGCTGCATGGGTGCCCACAGTCAGGCAGTACCACAAGGATATCCAGCTCTAAACGTGCAAGGCTTTTGGAGACCAGAGAGACTCTTATCTCTAAGAAGCTTGCTTATCTTGAAGTCTGTCAGATTAGAAAAGCTGTGGATAGTACCCCTCTGATTTAGATTTACTGGACAGGATAAAAGTTGCAGTTAAGAAAGAAGGTGAGTCTTCTATCAAACTACTTATATGTATCCTCACCCCTCCCTGGAGTGAAAGAACATACATAAAAGGGATGAGATCCTGTCATTTTGGCAACATGGTTCATACTGGAGGATACCATTAAATGAAATAAGCTAGGCACAGAAAGACAAATACAACATGTTCTTATTTGCTGCTAAAAAGTTGATCCCAGAGAAGTACAAAACAGAATGGAGAATAAAGGTATGAGAGGAAGTAGAAGGAATATTGAGGAAAGGTGGAGAGTGGTTAACAAAATATTATTGGGGGGGGGGGAAGCAGTTCTAATGTTCTTTTTTTTTTAGGTTTTTTGAGACAGGGTCTCACTTTGTAGTTCAGGCTGGCCCCAAGCTCAGCCTCCAACTCACATCACAGCAATCCTCCTGCCTCTGCCTCCCGAGTGCTGGGATTACAGGCGTGAGCCACCACGCCCGGCACTGTGGTATGTGGTACTGGTTGCTGCTGGGGTGAGTCTCCATACCCAGTATTGTATGTGGTTACCGGGGATCAAACCCGGGCCCTTTTACTTGCAAGATAGGCGCTGGAACCATTGAGCTACCTCCCCGGCCCCTCTAATGTTCTTTAACACAGAAGGATCACCACAGTCTACAGCTACTAATTATACATCTCAAAATAAATGGAGAAGAGTCTGAAGGTTCCTAACAAATATTTGAGGAGATGGAAATTTTCCAATTATCCTGATTTGACTATTATATACAATAAACATGTATCAAATTATAGTACAGTATCATAAGTACAAATATTATACATCAATTACAAAGTAAAATTTTTTTAAAATCCTTTCTATAAAGTTGGCCTAGACAAGGCACATATTGGGTGCCTGGCCAGGGTCAGATTTGTGCTTCCAGGGTTAGAGGGAGCATCTCTAGGTTGACTTGGGTATAAGCAGTTCAGTTCAGAATCTTTCATCTTGTCTTCGTGAGCCATTTCAGCTGGTGTTTTCATTCTTGTTCCTCAGGGGCAGAGCACTCCATGTATTAATTACCAGTTACATTTTCTGAGTTTCAGTGATATCTCCTGAGGACATCAGGGGAGGAAGTGATAATGATCTCATGGTTTTTTTCCACTGCCAGTTCCCTGAATTCCCCAAAGAGTCTGCAGTCTCTTTGTCTGAGTTAAGTAAATAAAACTGCTCTAATTACTAATGGCAAAGCTTTCTTATTTGCATTTTTCTCATTCAAAAATTTTCTTAACAATGTACATGGTGTGTATAAAAATAAAAGGTGAAACAACATAAAAACAAGCAATTTGCATCCAACCTGTTGTGTATGCTTCTTTTGCTATGCTATATATTTTCCTTTCTAATGTGGATTGTATATTTTATATATACATACATAAAAACTTAACAATGTAATGAACATAACTCTGTTAGTATCTGTAAGTTAAAAACTAATTATTTAATTTTAATATTAATAGTATAGATCGGCCATTAATTAAATGAGGTTGTTTCTTTTTGTCCATACTAAGGATGCTGCTATGTACCTGAATATATGCTTTTATGTGTTCTGGGGAGTAGAATTGTTGGATTAAAAGATCAGTTTTATTTTTAAGAAATGCAGACACTGAAAAACACTAGAGGTTCACATTTCCAGCAGCAACATGTGTCTCCTTTGCTGTGTGACTTCATCTTTTTGTTTGGATGGTCACAGGCTTTTTTAATCATTGAAATGAGAGAACTATACTGCCAATTGTTCTCTGTCATTATTTTTTTCAGCATTTTCTTGATTCTATATTTAAATATTTGTCCTGTCCCATTTCTCCAATTCTTTTCTTCAGAACACCTATTTTGTGTATGTTAATATTCTTTTCTGACTTCAATATCTCTTTTTCTTTCTTTGCTCATTTTTCTGACTTGCCTCTAAATTCCACACCTCACTTTTCTCTGCTGTGTTATTTCTAACATGGCCTTGTTTCTGTGATGCTACCTTTTTCTTTTTAGATCCAGTTAGCCATATTTCGAGTGCTTAGTAGCTGCTCTGGGATGAGAGAGAGCAGCTTTCAGATGAACAGGATTACAGGCCTGCAACTCTAGTGCCGTGGCTCACTCACATTCTCTACAGTGCCCCAATATCCCCAGGCAGCTGAGAAGAAATTGAAGGCTTGAAACAATTTGCAAGCTACTTGCTAGTCTGTCACAGAGGTCAATTCCATGTAGAAATGACCAAGCAGTCTAACTTGGGGCTATAAAGTTTGGGTACTCACCTATGTCCAACCTCTATCAGTAAAGGGGACTAGATGGACTCTTAGGCAAATAGGTAGGGTAAGACACTAAAAAAACCTTACCAATTGAAGGCTAAGAATTTTCTGAAGTTTCTGTGTGTAGATGGCCTTCTTAGAACTTAGGAAAAAGAATTCCTGGTTGTGAAGGGCCACTGTCTCCAATGTTGATCCAGAAGAGACAGACTGGCTATAATCTCAGCACTCTGGGAGGCTCAGGCAGGAGGATTTCAAGTTTGGGCCTAGCCTGGGAAGATTACTATTAGTGAGACTTTGTCTCACACAAAAAAAGATATAATAGTATAATAGGCCCTTCCCATCAACCAGCAGAAATGGGAGCTCCAAGTGGTCATGGCTCTCTGATGTCAAGCTAAGAGCAGTCTTCAAGGGCTCTCCCAAGTGGGTGGAATGTACTCACTAGAGGAAGCCAGTGTACAGCCTACTTGGCAGGTGTGTTCTTCACTTAAGTGACAAAGATGGCATCTTGATTAGAAATTAGTTCCTTGCTAATTGCCCATCCAAACTGCATTTTTAGAAAGACTATATGTGATTTCTGAAAGACGCTCTTAAGGGAAAGTACTCAGGACCATGCCTGACTGCACATGACAATGTCCTGAGATAAACTTCTGAAGACAGGAGGGGACTAAGGGATATTGATGCAGAGACCAGATAGATCAGAGCATGAGACCCTTGTAGCTCTGCAGAACAGACCTCTTAACAGTACTGGCTTGCTTAAAGGGAAAGATTACATACGGCTCTTTTTGTATTATGGTGCCACCTCTTGGATGTAAGTGAAAATCACATGCATTAAGACAATCTGAACTCAGCCAAGGTGGATCCTAAAATGTATTTTCTGCCTGTTTTGGAACTACTTAACCCCTTGAATCTAAGAGAGATATGCTGTAGGTCACAGGCCAGATAATTGCCTTCTGAAGTTTGTGAGTTTCTAGCTATCTGAAACTTTACATACTGCAAAGGGGCCACTTGTGTTCTCAGATTCTCTCTCCAGTCTCCAACCAAGAGATGGGTGCGTAACAGCCCAGTCAGAAGCCTCGAATCCGTGCCCCTTGCCAGGGATTTTCTTCTCCAGATCTGTTGGTGTGTAGTGTAGGTACCCAAGCTTTTAATTACTGAATCCCTTCTGTGGAAATGCCCATCTTTTATTGTGAGGGGTGACAGGTAGAAGGCCAGATCACCATAGGACAAGTAAGCGTAGCTGGATGACATATCTTTCAAACTCATTTATAAATTGCCTCAAAGCCAGGATCCTTGGGACAGCATAGGACAAAAAAAAGTGTAATCAGGTCCACTGATAGACTGGCTAGCCAGTATTCATTTAAAATTAATGGGGGTGAGCCAGGCTAGAGTTGTGTTATTAAAAAACGTTATGGAGCTTGGAGATTGTGTCCTTGGTGCTTGACCTTACACTTGGATGTACCTCAGTATTCTTAGGGAAGACCAGAACCCAGGTGAAAAAAGCTGCATAAATAAACTATGGCAGGCCAGAGTACCCAGGCTTTTGCTGTGACCTGTCACTCACAGGCAGGATCCCTGTTTGAAGACTACTTCGTTTGCAGAGGAGATAGGACTCTTCTGGACTGCAGCCCTTGCTGAAACTTCATCTTAGGACTTCCCTAGCACCGAGCTACATCCACTGGACTTTTAGAATTTTGAGACAGGGGCTCCTTAGGTTGTCTTGTCTGGCCTTGAACTTCTCCTTTTATCTTTACCTCTTGGGTAGCTGGGATTACCGGTGGGCCACCATGCCTAACTCTGGCAAGTTTTTATATAATAAAATGTTACAATATCTTCTGTTAGAAAATTTTATTTTCTTAAAAAAACCCCAAACTGCTTTTTAAAATTCCATTTAAAATGGAGTTGATTACTGTGGTGCACACTGTTGGCTCCCACCAGCCTCCGTTCTCCTTTTCTTCTAACTTTTCCCAATTTTATTCTGGTATCCACTTTTCTACTCTTTGATTCCAAGTGTGCCAACCCTGTCTCCAGCTCTAGCTTGGGTCTTAGTTGGCCTAAAATGGTTCCGGCAATTATCTTCTACAGTCCTGGGCTCAGGGAACTTACAGAATGGCATTATTTGAACACAGGTGCTTGTTCAGAAACCTCACGTGACCACCACCATCCTCTCCCCTGCCCTGCAAAACCAGAAACTTCATATGACATAACCTGGGCAAGCTCTAAGGGGAGGCTGAGTTTTGGGGAAAAAATACCAGCTTTTCAGAGCTGCCTTTTTTTGGCTACTGGGTGGGGTGATGTGTGAATGTGAAGCCTGTGACATGGTCTTTTGGTCCGTGAAGGAACAGCGCCTAAGGGTGAAGCTGGCATTACTAAACAAATAGCTGAGTCAACCTTGCTCTGAGGACACCTCTGGATTGTAAAGGTATTTGAACGTATGAACACATCCTTACTTTTATTGTGTCGTACTACGAGGGACTGGATCCAGGGCCTCTGCAATGAGCTACATCCTTTGCCCTTTTTATGTCTTCAGGTAGGGTCTCAATTTCCTGGGCTGGGCTCAACTTGTAATTGTCCTGCCTTGGTCCCCAGGGGGCTGGCATCATAGGCAGGTGGATTTGTGCTTCTGTTCCCTGTCCAAGAAAGCATTGCTACAGTGAGTCATGGAAAACCACAGGCCAAATGCCATCACAGCACCATGGGAAGTACTAAGTGGGGAAATTCTCAAGCCAAGCACATGGCCAGCTGAACCACACAGGAAGCAGGGTGGTGGAGCAGCTTAGGAGACAAGACAGCGAAAGTTAAAACAAGCTCTGCCACTCAAGCTTGACCACTGCAATCGGGAAAGCACCAAACTTTTTGGGACCTTGGTTTCTAAGAACAAAATAAGGGTTGTACCAGAGGAGTAGTCTCCATCTCTCAACTCTTCATTTCTTTTGAGACACAGGTCTCACTTTTTTGTAGTTCAGGCTGACTGTGAGTTTGCTATATAGCCCAGGATAGCCTCGAACTCACAGCAATCCTCCTTTCT
The DNA here is from genome assembly GCA_004026965.1 of Petromus typicus. Lineage (NCBI taxonomy): Eukaryota > Metazoa > Chordata > Mammalia > Rodentia > Petromuridae > Petromus > Petromus typicus. The sequence continues at coordinate 14,704 of PVIR01034104.1, forward strand.
CTGCCTCCTGAGTGCTGGGATTATAGGCATGAGCCACCACGCCTGGCATTGTGGTATGTGGTTACCCACTGAACTCAGGACCTTTTGTTTGCCAGGCAAACACCAGAACCACTGAGCTAAATCCCTGGCTTAATTCTTCCCATCAAGAAATTTTTCCACAAAAGACCTAGAATAGCAAAAGCAATTCTAAGCAACAGGGACACAGTGGGGGGTATTACAACTCTGAATCTGAAACTATACTATAAAGCCACCATGATAAAAAAAAAATGCATGGTACTGGCAAAGTAACAGACCTGAGGATCAATGGAGTAGACTAAAAGATCCAGAAACTACTCCAGATACACTGAGCCACTTCATCTTTGACAAAGGAGCCAAAAATCCTCAATGGAGGATAGATAGCCTCTTTAACAAATGGTACTAGAAAAACTGACTTTAACTTGCCAAAGACTAAAATGAGATCTAGCTCTTTCACTGTGTACCAAGCTAAAATTAAAGTGAATAAGAGACCTAAATATTAAAATAGACACTTTAAACCTGCTGCAAAACAGGTTAGGTAAAACTCTTGAAGACATTGGCTTAGGGAAAGACTACTTGAACAAAACCTTTATAGCACAGGAATTGGCAGGAGAAATCAGAAAATGAGACCTCATTCTTTTATTTATTTATTTATTTTAGGTGTTTTTGAGACAGGGTCTCACTTTGTAGTTCAGGCTGGCCCTGAGCTCAGCCTCCAACTCACATCACAGCAGTCCTCCTGCCTGTCTCCCGAGTGCCGGGATCATAGGCGTGAGCCACCATACCCAGCACTGTGGTATGTGGTACTGGTTGCTGCTGGGTATGAGTCTCCACACCCAGTATTGTATGTGGTTACTCGGGATCAAACCTGGGTCCTTGTGCTTGCAAGACAGGTGCTGGAACCACTGAGCTAAATCCCCGGCCCCGGGACCTCATTCTTTTAAAAACCTTCAACACAGCAAAGGAAACCACCAACAGAGCAAAAAGGTAACCAACAATGTGGGAAAAAATCTTTACCAGCTGTTCCTCAAAGGGCTACTATCTAGAATATATAAAGAGCTCAAAAAATCAGCCCACCCAAATTTAATGACCCAATTTAAAAATGGGCATCTGAAATGAACAGATACTTTTCAGAGGAAGAAGTAAGAGCAGCTAAGAAGCATATGAAGAAACACTCAACATCATTAGTTATTCAAGAGATGCAGATGAAAACATTGAGATTTCATCTCACTCCACAAAGATTGGCTGTCATTTCAGAATTAGCCAGTAACAAATGTTGGCGAGGCTGTGGAAAAGAAGGAACCTTTCTCCACTGTTGGTAGGACTGTAGACTCATACAACCCCTGTGCAGATCAGTTTGGAGATTCCTCAAAAAGCTAGGATTGGATGGACCCGGCCATTGCTCTGCTAGGTATACACACAAAAGAATTAAAAGATTCATATCACAGTGACATATGTGCACCCATGTTTATAGCAGCTCAGTCTGTGATCACTACATCTTGGAAACAACCCAAATGTCCATCAACTGGAGACTGGATAAAAAAGCTGTGGTTCTTCTACACAATGGAGTATTACTCTGCCATAAAAAATGATAAGTTTGAATCATTTATACTTAAATGGACATACCTTGAGGATATTCTCATAAGTGAAATAAATAGGTCACAGATAGGTAAATATTGCATCTTTTCTCTGGTATGAGAAAATAAAGATGTAAATGAGTTCTAGAATTGTATATTGTATATTGTGAAATACAGAATACTCAAAGTGAAATAGGGTGAAAGGGGAAGAATAATGAGATTATAACAAAAAAGAAAGGAAACAAATTTTATGTATATGGGGGTGGTAGGGTGGGTAGGGCTATGGGAAAAAATAAGAATTAAGTTTGTCTTATATTGATACAAATTCCCATTGTGGAATGCAATCATGATGTGTATATGTAATGTACCAATAAAGATTTCAATTAAAAAAATTTTTTTATTGTTCCTTCTTACAAATTTTGTATACTTAATGACCACACCTGTTGGTACATTTTTCTTACATATTTATTCAAGCATACAGCTACATATCAGCAAAGCTAACTGTTACTGAATTACTATAACTTGGGCTAGGGATTTAGCTCAGTGGTTCTGGGGCCCACTCTGCAAGTATGATGTCCTGAGTTTGATTTCCAGTACAAAAAAAAAAAAAAGAATTATTATAACTTGCACCAAATATGTAAAAAAGTATTATCTTTTTTAGCTTTAATATAAACACAATTTCTTTTGCTGTTGTTGTTTTTGGTTTTTTGAGGCACGGTCTTGCTTTGTAGTTCAGGCTGGCCCTGAACTCATAGCAATTCTTCTGCCTCTTGTCTCTGGAGTGCTGGGATTACAGGCATGAGCCACCACACCCAGCGTTGTGATATATGGTATCAGGGATGGAACTCAGGACCTTGTGCTTGCCAGGCACACTAGAACCACTGAGCTAAATCTCTGGCCCTACACACAATTTCTAACAGGTTTTACAAATGCTACAAATAGTTTCCAGGTCCTCTTTCTTCTTTTAAGGATCTTCGGTGATTTAGAAGAAATAATGAATTTGAAGCCTGCATTAAGGAAGGAGAAAATTCGGTGACTTCTCAAAAATAATTACAAGTCTTGATTACTTTTATTTGCCTTTTCACAAAGTGATTCATGTAGTTTAGC
>PVIR01034105.1:0-17429 GCA_004026965.1 Petromus typicus
TTTCCTTACTTTTTTGTTACAATCTCAACATTGTCCCCTTTCACCTTTCTGGGAAGTCTTTAAGCAGAAAATCCTCCTGTTCTTGTTTTCAGACTATTATTTAGTTGTTACTACATGTATGGTTTGCAAAATATCATTTTTTACACAAGGGAGAGGCCATGTGACAATGACAGAGACAAAGACTGTGGTGAGGTGGCTGCAAGTTAAAGAGGCCAAGAATCTCCCTTAGAACCCTCAGGAAGACTCAGATCTGCTGATAAAGTGATACCAGACTTCTGGCCTTCTCAACCATGAAAGACTAGGTCTCTGCTTCTAAGCCTCTCACTTTACAGTAACTTGTTTTTGTATTCCTGAGAAATACAGAAGAGAAATGAGGATTTGTGGGATGCATTGTCTGAGGCCCCATTCTGTACTAGCCATGAAACTGTTCATCAAGTAGTAACAAAAGATTCTAGTCATTTTACAGCTGAAAAATCTAAATCTCACAGACCTTGACTTTCCTCTGTTGATGAATCATGCCCAGGAGTTGAGATCCTCTTTCTTCTATTAAGCATATTTTCTTGAACTTGTTGGCTATAGATTTATTTATCTTACAATTGATGTGTTAGTGATTTGTAGATCCTCATGAAAAAGAAACTAAAGGAGATGTTAAGTTATAAAAGGGATATTTTTCTTGAGGAGGCAACACAGACAATGCTAGTTCTTGAAATATCTGGTGGAATTGGACAGAGTCCAAGAATGCTCCTCAAGGGCAATAGGTTGTTATTCTGACACAGTTATGCCATATAAGTGATAAAAAGCTTAAATACTCTACACTCTATTTTACCTTCCTATAGCAATTATATTTCAATATTAGATAACCTGCTGATATTTGTGCATTTATTAACTTCACCAAACTTTAGAGCCATGTTATGACATAGATATTTTTTTCCGTATGGTATGAATATAGATACTTGTCTCTGAAAATTAAATGATTTCATCTTGAAAGTCACAGAAACATAAATTGATGACAAAGAACTCAATCACCGATGTTTCTCAATTCAAAATCTACTCCAATGATATAATAATAAAATGATATGACTCTTCCCTCGCTTTTTACTCTCATTTTTTTTTGAAAAGAAAAATAAGAAGTTATATTGTAGAAGGACAGTATTGGGTAGGATATAACTGTAGTAGACTCATATTTTGGTGTAAATGCATCTGTCAGGAAGAACACAAAATGTGACAATCAATTTATCTATCAACGTGTAGCAAAGAGAACACATATGTTAATGATGATCGGAAAAGTCCTATGATTTCTTATCAGGAGGGTTGACTTTCAGCTCTGAGCCATGGAAAATCAGTTGTAGTTACTTTTCATCTGTCTGTTCTACTAAGCTAGGGAATAACTGGGCTGGTGGGCTAAGATATAACTGTCATTATACTCCTGGCTTCTCGCTGTGTATCTGGTACCTAACAGTTGATTGATAAATACTTTCTTGAATGAATGAATGAATGAATGAATAAAATGATGTATAGTAAGATAGATAATCTATGATCTGGCTACTTTCACTGTTTCATTAATTTTCAACAAATATAAGAAACAACATAACAACATATAACATGTATGATAAACTAAGTAATGACTTATGTAAAGTGAGAAAAATATCATTACATAATGAATTGTATTTAAAATTTGTTTACCTTTTTGCTTAAAAACACATATAATAGTCAACATGTTTCTGTCTTAATTCTCCTAAATGCAGTCTTCTTTTGCTTTACTTCCTTCTCTGGTAGTGTATTGGTAGTCTAGAAATTACTCACAGTAGATCATACATTAGTAGAAAGAAGCTATTTATGAAATCATAACACCTTTCTGATAAGTCCTTTATTTTTTTTCAGTTATTACTTTGTATAAAACAGATTGTAAATACATCAAGAAAGTTTTCTGATAATTTAAACCAGATTTCATCAGGGTAATTATATTCTCATCATCTATTTTGGAATCAGTCTTCCCAAACAGTATTGTCTGAAGATAATGAGACAATGTGCAGATGCAAATTACTCAAATCAAAAATTATGTTCCTGGACACATTAAATAGGATATATTAAATATAATGGCAACTTTACATTTGTAATACTTTAATTTATCTAGACAAATCATGCAAAATAAATTTAACTATTACAACTTGATAGGCTACCTCTACTTTAAAAATGCCAGGGAAGATGGACTGCAATGCCAGGGGCTTTATTTTATATGAAAACAAAACAAAACAGTACAAAAAAACGTACACACACAAGTAAGTGCAGTATTCGTTTTGCAGTTTTGATGTGAAAAGTCCCAAACTCTATTTTCTGCCCACAAATCATAATACCAGCCTTGCCGAAAGCCACTGTGCACTCATCTCCCATGAAAAAAAATCATGATTTCTGCTGTGTTCAGACACAAACCATCAGATTTTCCCATTCTACTTCTGGGTGCTTCCCTCCAGTGTAACTCACTACTCCCCTGGGTTTTCTCATTTGGAATTCATTTTAAGAAGTATTTCTTTACACTTATTTATATACTCTCTTCTTATTTACCCAAATATCAACCTAGTCCCCTAGGTTCCTTTGGACTAAGGGGTACTTTTTCTTTTCTTTGTTCTTTTTTTTTTTTTTGCAGTACTGATTAGTGAACCCATGGCCTTCACAGTGAAGAACATCCAGGCTTTATATTCATTTTTTTCTCTCTTTATACACAAATTCCCAAAATGGGTTCAACTTCCTTTAGGCCTGGATTGCTACACATACCTGTTATTTTGGAGGGAGGGATGATCTTTTATAAAGTGATGATTCTCCTGGAGAATCAGACATTGTCCCTGAGGAGTGGACTAAAACCCAGTCTTTCTATTTTCGCAATGTTGCTTTTCACAGGGTGAGGGAAAAACCAGTTTGCTTCATATGGAATATGTACATTAAAAAACAGCCATGCATCAATTTACAAGAAAAGTGTTTGCTGGGTGTAGTGGCTTATGCCTGTAACCCCAGCACTAGGAAGACAAAGGCAGGAGGATTGCCAAGAGTCTGAGGCTAGTCTGGGCTACATGGTGAGTGCAGAGCCAGCATGAATTACAAAGAGAGAGATGAGACTGTTTCAAAAAAAAAACAACAACAAAAAAAGAATGCTTCACTCTTCATCTCTATTTTGTTCTAAATACTGTTTAGGGACATAAATAAAATTCTAGGAAGTAGATGTTTTCTCTTTTTCTCAGATGAGTCAGTGGTTTGCTCAAGGTCATATAGTTAAGCGGAATTCAATATAGTGGAATTTAAACTTGGATTTATTTGTTTCCAGACACTTCTCACCATCTCCTGACTTAAGAGTGGATCTCCAGTAAGGGGGAAGCAAGCATCAGAGTACCACAATCTTTATCTTTGTGTCTGGAACCAAAGACTTATCATATCACTAAAGAGTTCAATAATCATTTATTCCAATAGCTCCATTGAAGAGGAAAATGGTGATTGTGAGGGGTTCAATTTTATCCAGTATCACATATTATAACTACAACTCAAACGTTCTAACTATAGTTTAATAATATTCATTAAAAAAATCTCTGTCTAAAATTAAATATTTCCCCTGCCTTAATATGAGTTCTTTCCCCCTTGTTTCCTAATTCTGTATTTTCACCTTTATCTCTTTTAATCAATCCTATTCACTGGTTAAAAGAACAAAAATATTTTTATTCATCAAGCTTTCTCTCCCATTTTGAATGAGTGAAGAATTCTTTAGAAAAAGGGCATCTATGATCCACCATGAATTAGAATTGACTGCAATAAATTCCAAAGTTATTTAGAATTTAATTCACGAATTATTGAGTGCTTTCTCTCTACTTTTAAACTCTTGTGAACTGAACTGATTTGAAGGCACAGTTGTCCTCATGACCTGCTTGCCATTTAGCAGATTTCTTTCAAATCTACAAAAGAAATAAACAAACAAAAGCCCCAAAATATGATAAAATAAAAATACATGGCCACCCACTCACAGAGAGCTTCTGTGCTATACCGTACTTGGTGTTGTCAGGATACACAACATTTTTCCTCATTAGCTGATTTCTTGCCATCTAGGGAACTGTTAGCAACTTGTACTTCATTATGCCTCGGTGACATTCAGTGGAGCATTCTTATAAGGGTTCCTTTTTGACTTTTTTAGTTCCAAAAGATAACAGGTATGAAATATGTTTCTCTAAATGGAATTTGAATAAGGGATATTTTTAAATGAATAAATTAAAAGATAGATTTAAGCACATTTTATAAGGGATTGTCAAATTTATTTATTCACACCTGTATTTGAGAAAGTTCGTATTTTGACATTTTGCTAAACAGGTATGTCACCCATACTGATCACCCTTACTGACCTCATCTGCAGAGCAGATAAAGCCCAACCTACAGATAAAACTCCTATGAACACTTTGGACACCTATTATTTCCAAGATAGAAAAAAAAAACAAATCATCAGAGATTATTTTTGATTTTTGTTTCTAAAAAAAGATCTGACTCTTTAGTTCAGGCTGGCCTTGAACTCACTATGTAGCCCAGGCTGGCCTTCAACTTGTGGCAAACTTTCTGCCTCAGCCTCCCGATGCTGGAATTACAGCTGTGTGCCACCATACCTTGATATATTAGCATTTTTTGTAGTTTTTTACTTTATCATGTGGTTCAGCTTTCACAGATATTAAGAAGTGATTGTTTCTGATTTTGAAAATTCAGATAAATATTCATTTCTCAAAACACATGGAATATGAAGAGGACTGTGTAAATACAAAGGTATAAGCATTAGGGATGGTGGCAGTGATAAGATGATACAAAAAATCAACTTGTCCATTGGTTTATTTTTAGCCAAAAAGTGGATGTTTATTATCGTCTTGCATCAGTTTTTCTAGAAGCAAAGCTTCAGATGAATCATAAGGCATAAATACACCCAATGAGTAAAAGTGATAGCATAGATAATGCTTCTCTCTCTTTTTTTGCACATTATAAGTCAAAAGAAGTTGAAGAAAGCAGCAATTCTAGAATATCCGCTGCCAGACAGATCAGCATGGTACTGGGGAAAAGCCAATTCTACTTTTATCTCTTCCTGTGCTTCCAGTAATATTGCATTTGAAAAGGGAAACTAACCACCAATTGAGTATAGAGGCTAAAGAAGCAAGAAGCCTACCATGCTCAATTGTGAAGGATAACACACACAGGCAGTACAGGGGAAATAACTAAACATCTGCATGACTATCTAGACACAGTAGGCATCTGAAAAGTCATTAATATTTAGCCTGCCTACCAAGATTTGATCTAGAAAATACTAGTGTGGTGCCTTCATCTTAACACTAGAGATCAGCACTCATTTACCTAATCTGTTGTAGTTAGGTTATAATGATTTCTTCTTTTCAAAAAAGAGTAGAAGCCATATCACAATCAAATAATAATAATAAGGTATTGATATATCCAAAATGGCTCAATTATTTGATGCAATTAAACTACTATCTCAAGTGCAATTTGAAAGGATGTTATCTTTACAAATAGTGCTATTTTGCTGTAATGGGGGGGGGGCACAAAGCGACCAAAAAAATTAGTCTCCAGTTGTCTAATGTTTATCATTACAAAATCAAAACTCTCTGATGGCTTTTTTAGTTATTTGAAAAAAAATGCTTTTGTTTTGTAAAAGTGATCATTTCTAATAAAAGTTCAACTTGCTAGAGCTAATGTTTTTTAACTGCCTATACAAGAGCAAATATAAAAATGGGAGTGACATGCACCTTAGATCACTATTATAGATAATGCAAAGTGGGGGGGGGAAGGGTCTCTTTTATATTATTATTACTTTTTTTTTTTTTTTTTTTTTTTTTTTTTTTTTTTTTTTTTTTTTTTTTTTTTTTTTTTTTTGAGACAGGGTCTCATTTTGTAGTTCAGGTTGAACTCAGTCTTGAACTCAGCGATCTTCCTGCCTCTGCCTTCTGAGAGCTGGGATTATGGGCGTGAGCCACCACACCCAGCATTGTAGTATGTGGTGCTGATTGCTGGTGGGTGTAAGTCACCATGCCCGGCATTGTTGTACGTGGTGACCAAGGATCGAACCCTGGCCCTTGTGCTTGAAAGGCAGTCACCAGAACCACCGAGCTCAATCCCTGGCCCCTCTTTTATATTATTGTTTAGGTACTGTTCCTTGAAGTTTTCTTGGTATTTTTTTGCTAGTAATTTCTTAAAGGTAAACCATTCACTAGGGTTCATATACGCAAGTTATTACTTTAAAGAATCTCAAAGAATATTACTAAAAACTGTATTTCCTCTCATAGGAATACCTAGGTTAAAGATCAGCTTAGAGGGCTGAGGATTTAGCTCTGTGGTTCTGGCACCTTCCTTGCAAGCCCAAGGTCCTAAGGTTTGATCTCCAGTAACCACATAAAACAATGTTGGATAAACAGCATAAAAACATTGCTGAGTTCAAGGCAGACTTTAGGACCAACCTGAACTATAAAGTGAGACCCTGTCTCAAAAAACTAAAAAAATTAAAAAATAAAAAATCAACTCAGATGTGGGACCGATATATGTAAAAGGCAAATCTAAGAATCAGGAAAAGGTAATGACTTTATGGAAGTCTGTACTCAGTTATTGAATTCTGATTTCATACGCAGCTTGATTTCATACTTCATGACAAAACAGCCTCTGTCTCCTGTGTAGTTTAGTAAGTCCAAGCCTAGGCCTTAATAATATCAGTTCAAGGAAATAATGATATAAACATTAGACTAGGTCTACCTTTTGCCTAATTTGTGCAAGGATTCAAGGTCTTTAGAGTCTTTCCATTTAGGATGACAAAAATACAAACATAACAAAACAGCACAAAACAAAACAAAACAAAAAAACCCAAACCAAATCAAAACAGTTTTCTGATACATTTAAATTATGTACATATTCTATATTTATATTGTAAATTTCAATTTATATGTGATTTATTGGCAAGTCGGTAGCTACTGTTTAGATATTAATTGCCATATCTCTGTTATTTGGCACCAGAACACTTTAAATGCCTTTAAATGCACATTGATTTGAAATGATTGTAGTATTTAACTTCATTATCTCTCTCTCTCTCTTAAGTCACAGATCAAAGACTACTCCCCTTAAGCAGATATTAACAGGGGAAATACACACCATTGTTTCAGAAACTGATTATGCAGATTGACTTTCCTACTAAGAAATTAGAAAATTAACTCAGCACCACAGCTGTGGGATTTCATTTATAGAACCCACTATGTTTTGAAAACTTTGAAAATCTGCCAAAAGAGAAAATTATAAGATTGGTCTCATAAATGATGATGTTCAAAGTGAAACTACTTTTCTAATGAATTTCTCAGTGAAGATTTTTTTTGCAGCCATATCTTTGATTTTCTAACTTTTGACCAATGGGTAACTTCTGTTTCAGGCTATACTAAATAATTCTCTTTGCGGGAAATGTAAATCACAATGATTTTAAAAGGTGAAAACAATCTTAGTTCAAGAAAATGAATCTTGATCCAAAAATCCATTTGAAAATGCCACATGCTCATCTGTCATTCTCTTGGTTTGTTGAGTACCACCTTAAAATAACAATTATGTGAGATGGAGTGTCAAGGACATAGAGGGAACTAAATTTCTTTCTTAGACATACAGTGCTAAAATGAATCATTTTCATATGAGATATCTTTCTAATTTGAAACACATCCCTTAATTTGGTATTGAGGTGAATATGCATACAGAAAAATTCACATACCCTCAGTGTGTACTTGATTCCTTTTAACAAGTGGAATACACCTATGTGTCGATGTAGAGAAGCCTCATTCTTCCCTTCTCCTAATCATGGTCTTTCTTTCACCCCAGGGTAGCTCTATCCAAACTTTTAACATCTTAGTGTATGTATTTAACATCTTAGCCAGTATGGATTACTTTTCCAAATTTCTGTACTCTCTATGTAAATTGCCTCTTAAATAGATCCTTTTTTTTTCATTCTGGCTCATTTCCCTCGGTACTGCATTTGTGAGTAGCTATATTTTGTTCATTCTCATTGTTCCATATTAGTGCATTGTGTGACTATACCACGATTTATTTGTCCATTCAACTGTGGATAGGTCTTTGGATAGCTTCAATGCTGGCTTTATGAATATTGCTGCTATGAATATTCATGTGCACGTCTTTTGGTGAACATATGTATGTGTTTTTCCAAATGCTAAACCGACCTTATAGTCTTGGAATAAACCATACTTTTCGTGATATATTATCCAATTTATGTTACTGGATTTAATTTTCTAGGATTGGATTTAGGATTGTTGAATTTATGTAACTTAAAGATATTGTTCTGTAATTTTCCTTTTTTAAATAACACCCTTGTAAAATCTGGTGTTGAAATTTTCTGTTCTCATAAAACAGTTGAAAAGTGTTATCTCCTTTTTATACTCTATGGTTGAGTTTGTTTAAAACTGGCGGGTGTTTTTTCCTTGAATATTTGGAAGAACTTAATGTTCAGGCCATATGGATCTGAAATTTTCTTCTTGGGAATATTTCTAATGATAAATTCATATTCCAAACTAGATATTGGGTAATTAGGATTTTCAATTTCTTCTTTCTACTTAGGAAATTGAGATTTTTTTCCCTCAAAAATCTACTTCACATTGTTTTCTGCATTACTATTAAACTGTTGATAACCTTGACATTTGATATAAACTAGTGATGAGTTGCTTCATATTGCTAATACTGCAAACCTACTTCCTCTCTTGAGCGTAATTAGTTTTTGGAATTATTTGTGTATTTAATTCATATTGTCATAAGTGTGTTGAATTTGAAGCGTAGTCTTTTCTTTTTTGAGATGAATGTTTAAATGTTAATTCCTATGCCATAAAACATTTTTGGATTTTATTTTTGAAAAAATTTCCATGGTGTGTAATCCTAGCTATATTCTTTTAGCCATTTTACCATTCGCATTTTCCATTATTTTTAAAGCCAGTACTAGTCTTATTTCTCCTTAGTGCTTGGCAACTCTTTAGATTTTATTTTTGTCTTTGGGTTCCAACAGTGACTTAGATATAGGTTTACGGAACTTCTTTAATTTGGATTATTATAATCCATCAGTTTAAAAAAATATCCAGCCATGATTTCTTCACTATTTTTAGGACTGCATTCTTTTTGCCCTCTTCCTCTGAAAATAAATTATGGAATGACTGTATTAGACATACTGAGTGTACCCCACATGATTTTTACCTTTTGTCTCAGCCTGTCCTTTGTTCATGAGCATCAGTTTTGCTTTTTATGTTTATCTCTCTTTCTAAACACTATTTCAATCAATTGTAATTCCTCATTCCATACTTTTTTGCTTAATATTAAATTCTTGGTCAAAGTATTCATGAGTGAATGTATTTTGGTCAAATACATTCATCAATGTATTTCTCTTGTCTTCTATTTATGAATTGTTTTATCATGATTATTTTAAAACTTGTTTTTATTCATTCCAACATTCATGGTCTTATCTACTCTCTGCTTTCTTACATTATTGGATATCATTCATATAGTTTGACATATTTGCAAGTTTAGTGTTTGAAATGCATAAAAAGAACAGTAGTATCTTCAAATAATGTAAAACTTAACTAGATAGGTTTAAATGTTGATCAGTTTAGAATATCAGGGATGATGGCTTTCATTTAAATTAGATTACAGTTTTAATAAAGATTAGTCTACTCTTCTTGTACTTCACTTTCTAGGGGATGAGCTTTGGGTCACAGCTGAGCCTGGGTTTCACACTCTAGTTGCCCTTCTTGTGAAAAAAAATATTCTGATTCATCAGAAGATCCAGGAATTTCCTACAGTGTTCCCTGTGCTAAGTAAAGTTTTCATATCTGTTTTCTTTAGTTTCTCAGGAATAGGAGTTTTCAAGAAGAACACAACAGTAAAAGAAGCTTCCTAATTCTTGCCTTCACCCATGATAGCTCTATTTATCTCTTGAAAGATCTAGATTTTTCTAACCTAATCTACCTGGAGTACATTACAGTCCTATCCACAAGTGTGCTCAAAATTCATACATGCCATCAGAATAAAAACTGCTAAAATTTTCCTTTCTGAGTGGCTCCTAGTATCATAATATATTTAGATTATGTAGCTTCTTTAAAATATCGAGGAAATTTCAGCAACTTATTATAACTTGTGATAAAATGGAATGCTTCAATAGTGAATATCCTTTTCCCTGAAGCAACAGTACTTTACTACTTAGAAGTTTAAAGCAATACATTTTTTATCTTTTCACAATAATTTAATGAGAGGTTTAAAATAACATTAATTAATTTATATAAAAAATAATAATTAAAACATTTCTGGTGAGACAATTTCATTATTATTATTTCTGGTTTCCTATACAGCATGAAATTATGTCTTCGTTTTAAGTTTATCTGGTACCCAAGAAAAACAAATTGGAGCCACAATCAAGAATTACATTTTAAGTAGAACTTGTTAACATACTGATTTAATTTCCTTAGATGTTTTAATTCAAGAATTGCTATGCTTTGCTTCAGGTTTACTAAAGTAAAATAGACAAATGCTGGCAAATGTTATTAACATTCACAAAAAATAATGTAATCTCTAAGAATTTTATATATGAACATATATAATAAAACCTGTATTAATATACCTTAGTACATAATAATCGAGGACTTTAATACTTCTGGAAAAGAATTTTTTTTCTTTTAGTTAGCAAACTATTAAGATAGGCTTATTTCTTACAGAGATTTTGTTTGGAATAGTATAATATTAGTCATAAACTTAGGAGATTAACTATCAACAAAGAATAATATACTTCAAAAGTAGCCATCCCAAATGAAGGAAAGATAAAACCTCTCAAAAATACCTGAGGAGGCTCACTGTCACTTGGACTGCTCTGCAAGAAATACTAGAGTATTCTTGGTCCTGGAAAAACAGTATTAGTCACACAAAAACATCTACAACTTTCTGGAAAATATAAATGTATGGACAAATTCAGAATAATCTAATATTTTAATTGTGATATATGTCACTTTCAATTCTAGACTAAATATTAAATTGGAAAACATACAGTATAAAGTGATGTAAATTGTAATACCAAAACTACAAAATACAAAGGATTAGTAAATGTGTACTTTTTTAGCCTGCTTCTGGAGATTGAACTCAAGGCTTTGGCTTGCCCATGCTAGGCAATTACTGCACCACTATTATCAGTTTAAAATACTGATACAAAAAATATGAAGAGAAAGGAGTCTAAGCATTGCATTATAGAAAATCATTAAATTAAAGAATAAATATTTCAAAGTAAAATATAAGAATAAGAAAGCAAGCAGAAAATACTGAACAAAATAAAAATAGTGCTTCCTTTTATGTATCCATGATCATTTATTATAAAAATTAATTATATTTTATAATTAAAAGACATAGTGTCTGAAAATATTAAAAATAAACAACAATACAAAACCTAACTGTATGCTTCCTACAAAAGATTTACCTCAGTTTTAAGAACACACAGAAGGACAATGAAATGATGGAAAATGTAGACCTAAAAGAACAGGTATGATGAATATGATAATGCTGCTACGGAAGCTTAAGTGGAAAATTTCAAGTTTTATGCCAGCTTACAGAATTTTAGGGGACCTCGCCCAACAACATACACACACACACACACACACACACACTTGCACACAATAGTTAAAACAAATATAAAGGAAAAATTAGAATCCAGATGTGTCATGTACTGGCATACACCCTCAATGTTCAATGTGATCATAATGTATATATAAAAGGTACCAATAAAATTAATTAAAAAATAAAGGATTATGGTGTTGCTCAGTGGTAGAATGCTTGCCTCATATATGCAAAGCTCTGGTGTCAAGCTTGTTTTATGAAAGAGAGAGAGAGAGAAAGAAAAATGTGAGAGACAGAGAGAGAATGAGAGATAGAAAAGCTATAATGTTATCATACAAAGTAGCCTCTAAGACAAAAACTGTAACGAGGGAAAAATGAGGTGATCATCTAAGGATGAATAGTGGATGAAAACCACATAACAATTTAAATATATGTGCATGAAGAACCAAAGGATCTTTATATAAAGCAAAAGTTAATCAATAAAAATTAGGAATAGACATTATTTCAATATTAGTAGAATAATTCATTAGGATATGCTACTATCAGTATTTAATAGATTAGACAGAATATCGGCAAAAACATTTGATTTTATACATGTTTAATGGACTTAAATATGTATGGAACATTTCATCCAATAGCAATATAATACACATTCTTTTTCCATGCATACAGAACATATTACAGAAGCAATTTTATGTTGAAAAACAAAACTAGATTTAAAAAATTTCATTACATTAAATAATATAAAAGATTATTGCTAAATATAGTTGTATCACATTTGACATCTAATATATAAAATTACAGGAAATGTAGAATATTCATAGTTAGAAAGAAATTAATATGTTCCTGAGCAATGAGTCAAAACTACACCAAAAGAGAAATGAAAATTTTTCTTGACATAAATAGAAATGAATATAGCCTGCTAAAACTGATAAAACTGTTCAAAGAGGAAGGGGATCAAGAGCTGGAAGAAGGGAAGGGAAAGGAAATGCAAAAGGAATTGAGATGTGTCATCTCTAGGTGCTAAATACACACAAAAAACATAAACACTGTAAATTGCAAATAATAGAAAAAAAAGAGAGATAGATGGAGGGCATTTCAAGTGAGAGAAAAGAGGAATTAAAATACATTATGTGTATGTACCAATTCTCTGAAAAAATGTAAATGTGTATACTACAACTTTGTATTAATATGAGAAAATAACAAAAGGGCCAAAAATTAGTTATGAAGGAAAATTTATAGTGATAGGTGTCTACGTGGAGAACAGAGAGTGATATCATTAAGTAATGCTTCTTTACGCCTTAAAAAACTAATAAAAAGGGCCAAAACTAGTAGAAAGAATTAAAGATCAAAAGAGAAATAAATGAATTAGAAACTCAAAAAATCAATAAGAAAGATCAGAAAAACTGCAAGTGGTTTCCTTGACAATATAAATGTAATTTACAAACATTTTGGGCTACCTAAGAACTGAAGATGAGATGTGAAAGGGGAGACAAAGATATTAAAACTTCAAAGGTTATTAAGAGCGACTGTAAAACAATAATTTGAAAAACTCTGAATATATAAATCACAAACAATCTGCTAACCCCTGAATAATAAAATCAGTATTTATTCAGAACTCTGAAATTCTGAATTATGTATAAGAAAAACTAATATGAAATCAATAATATAAAAAAAGCCTCTCAACAAAGAAAATCCCAGAACCTGAGGATGAATGAATGAGAACTTCATGAATGAATTTGGATGACTGCTTAAATACAAATCATTGCAAATGTTTCTCAAGACAATCTCAACCAAAAGTTGAAAAAGAGAAAAAAACTTTCAAAACCATTTTATGAATTCTTCATTAGCCTAATACTAAAGTCATACAATAATGCTTCAAAGAACTAAAAAAAATGAAACAAATGACAGTGATAGACATAGATGCCAAATTTCCAACAATATACTGGTAAACTATGTTTAACACCAAATTTTAAAAAATACTCACTGTAAACAACTGAGTTTCATCACTATAATGTAAATATAATTTACCATATGCAAATTAATAAGTTTGATATATAATACTTTATAAGGAGAGATAAAAATTGTATGATCATCTCAGTAGATGTAGAAAAAGTATTTGACATGATTCAATAATTTTATTATAAAATTTTTCAATAAACGAATGAGCAACATAAGGAATATTCCTCAACATATCAAAAATTCATAAAAATGTAATACACATGACTAAAAAAATGAAAAACAGGCTAGAAAGAAGACAAAGTTACCTAGTCTTGCCACTTATACTCAATACAAAGTGATTAAGCAGGAAAAAATGTCAGTAGAATAAGAAAGCAATAAATAAAATTAGGGCTATTTGCACATTATGTAATCTCCTATATGCAAAACTCCAATGACTCTAACCAAAAAAATTAGAATGAAACAGACCAAGCAAAGTTATAAGATGTAAAATTATTGAAAAGTCAATATTATTTCCATATGTTAAATATATCTGAAAATTAAATTAAGCATGAAGTTCTCTTGACTCTGATCTGTTGCTTTGCTAGTACTCTGCTGTTTTTATCCTACTTCCTTTGTAGTATAGTTTGAAGTTGGGGATTGTGATACCCCCTGTAATGTCTGTTGCCTAGAATTGCTTTTGTTATTCTAGGTCTCTTCTGGTTCTAGATGGATTTTTGGATTATCTTCTCTAACTTTGTAAAATATCCTGCTGGGATATGAATTGGGATTGAATTGAATCTATATGTAGTTTTGGCAGTATGGTCATTTAGACAATATTTGTTATTCCTACCTAGGAACAAAGATGTCTCTCCATTTTTTTTTTTTCAATAGCTAGGATCAAACTCAGGTCCTTGTGCTTCCAAGGTAGGCATGGTATCTCTTGACCTAAACCCCCAGCCCTCCATTTTCTGATATCCTCTTTGATTTCTTATTTTTTTTAGAGTCCTACAGTTTTCAGAGAAGAGGTCTTTTACCTCTTTTGTTAGATTTATTCCTAGATATTTCATTTCAGAAAACTAGGATTAGATATCTCATTTGACCCTGACCCTGCTATTTCCTACTAGGTATATATATGAAAGAATTAAAAACTTCATATCATAGTGACATATGTGCAACCATGTTTATAATAGTGCAGTTTTTAATAGCTAAATACTGGAAACAGCTCAAAAGCTCATCAACTGGAGATTGGACAAAATGTTTTTTTTTTAAATAAAATGGTATATAACTCAGCCATAAAGAATGATAAATTAGAGACATTTATACTTAAATGGATGTACCTTGAGGACATATTCATAAGTGAAATACATAGCACACAGATTTGTAAATACTGTATGGTTGCTCTAGTATGAGAAACTAAAGGTGTAAATGAGATGCAGAATGTAAGACAGACATTATGAAATAGGAAGAAAATGTTTAAAAGGAAATGGAGAAGGGTGGTAGGGGAAAGGAAAGAAAATATTTGATAGTATAAACAAAAAAGAATGGAAATAAAACTTATCCATATAAAGATGGTGGTGGTGTTAAGAAGGACAGGTAATGGAAAAATGAGAATCAAGATATATCATGCACAGGTACAAATTTTTAATATTGAATGTGATCATAATGTATATCTGAAATATATAAAAAACTCAATAAATGTAAGTCACTCATTAAAAAAAGACATTCTATTGAAAATAGGATAAAGATGAAGGAAATTCTTAGCATTACTATAGTCAAGGAAGGCTAAATACCTGAAGCTCCTAGATGAATATCTGAATATATAAAACTTGGAAAGAAAAATTTAGGGAAAAATCCATATGTTGATCTCAACAAAGATTTTTGAGATACAACACCAAAAGACAAAAAAGAAAGAGCAAACAAACAGAAGCATATTAAATTGATATGTGTATGAACTGCAAAGTAAACATTCTATGACATCAAAAGTTACCTGTAGAATGGGATGAAATACTTAGAGGTCATATCTGATAGATTTCCCTTCTGGGGGACTAAATACCTGCTATCAGTCAATCAAAGCAGGAGAGATGTATTTCGGCTCACAGTTTCAGACATTTCAGTCCATGGTTGGCTGGCTTCAAGGTAGAAATAACATACAGAAAGATACAGTGCAGGAAGAGCTGCTCATGCCAGAAAGATTAGGAAGCAGAAAGAACCACAGGAAAAGAGAAGGAGGAGACTGACGCTGAAGAGACAGAGAGAGACATGGAGACACAGAGAGAGAAAGGGGGACCTCCTGAGAGCTTTTACACAATGACTCACCTTCTTCAACTAACCCCTACATCTAACATCACTCTCAGCTATGAATGTGTTAATGGACTTTACCACTGATAAGGTTTGTGACTCCTATTTCACCTTCCTTCTGAAGGTGTCACCTTTGAACACATGAACCTTTTGGGGACATTTTAAGTCAAGCCACACACCAAATATCCAATAGAAGGTATAAACCCAAAATATATTAGTAATTCTTAAAACTCAATAGCTTAAGACATTAAAACTGTGAAAAATACCTGAAGCAACAAAAGGCCAACTCATTTATGGAAAGTGTCAACATTACTAAATATCAGGAAATAGCAAATTGAAACAAAAACGTTATAGGTATTAATTCTATTAGAATACTTATTTTTGAAAAGTCAAAGCTAACATGTGTTATCTGGAAGAAAAAGTCTTAAATGTTATTGATGAGAATGTAAATTTTTATATCCATTATGGAAAGTAGTTTGATGGTTTCTCAAAAATTAAAAATGGAAGTACTGGGTCGGGGATATAGCTCAGTGGTTCTGGCACCTGTCTTGCAAGCGCAAGGGCCTGGGTTCGATCCCCGGTGACCACATACAATACTGGGCATGGAGACTCACGCCCAGCAGCAACCAGTACCACATACCACAGTGCTGGGCGTGGTAGCTCACACCTGTAATCGCAGCACTCGGGAGGCAGAGGCAGGAGGATTGCTGTGATGTGAGTTGGAGGCTGAGCTCAGGGCCAGCCTGAACTACAAAGCGAGACCCTGTCTCAAAAAACCTTAAAAAAAAAAAAAAAAATGGAAGTACTATGTGATCCTGTAATCTCATGTAAGGATATATGTGCAAAAGAGATACAATCAGTATAACAAAGGGATATCTACATTTCTTATTCATACAGCTTTGTTTACATTAGATAAGATGTAAAACAACCCAAGTGTCACTTGACAGGAGGATGATCAGAGAAAATGTGGTATACTTGCATAGTAAAATGTAATGTACTCTTAAAAATGTATCAGGTCTTGTCATTTGCATGTCTATTCAATGTGAATAGACCTGAAGGACACTCTACTGAATATCTAAGGAAATCAGGGAAAGACAAAGGTATCTCCTTATCTCATATCTGTGTAGGAAATAAGATCGTAGGGAGCTGAGACAGAGTAGACTGGTGGGCCTGGAGACTGGGGCAGATGCGGAGATGCTGAACATAGAATCTTCACATACGATGAATCAGTTTTGAACACCTGATGTTCAATCACAGTGACTAATGTTTAGTATGTTGTACAAATGAAATTTGCTGAGAGAGTTGATCTTAAATATTCTCAGCCCACACAGAAAAAGATAACAATGTATAATTATATTAGTCTATTATATATTATTATAAATAAAAATGTGAGGCTAGGCCATTAAATCAAAAAAGTTTACTTAATTTATAGTTCTGTAGGTTCAAGAACCTGCATTTGGTAGTGGTTTATGTGAACACAGAGTCCTGAGGCAACATTAAGCAACACTTAGCAAAACACAAGGAATATATGAGTGTATGTATGTATGTATATATAT
>PVIR01034106.1:0-17412 GCA_004026965.1 Petromus typicus
GCGCCTGTCTTGCAAGCCCAAGGACCCGGGTTCGATTTCTGGTAACCACATACCTATACTGGGTGTTGAGACTCACGTCCAGCAGCAACCAGTACCACACACCACAGTGCCGGGCATGGTGGCTCACGCCTGTAATCCCAGCACTCGGGAGGCAGAGGCAGGAGGATTGTGATGTGAGTTGGAAGCTGAGCTCAGGGCCAGCCTGAATTACAAAGCGAGACCTTGTCTCAAAAAACCTAAAAAAAAAAAAAAAAGAAATACAAGGTCAGCTCCCACGTGGAGCAAGCCTAGGAACTGACACATTCAGCTGAGAGGTCAGGGTGTGTATTTCATTTACACTTGATCTGTCCTTCCTCACTCTCATAGGTTTTCCTTATTTTCTTTCACCTCTACAATTCTAGAGGGACAAAACTCAAGGTGCCAATGGCCAATCACTTAATTTTTTTAAAAAAAAGCAAACTCAAGATTGGCATACCTCCAGTTGCTGAGTGTGAGGTAAACACAAGCAGCATCAGGAAGTCAGGGTTAATTGCAGATTATCAATTCATCAAAAGTCACGAAGAACTATCTGTTACTCATAGAGAATAATATTGGATTACAACAAACCATCCTATATTTTTTTACTGTAAATTTGTACTTTAACATAATAGTAAGCAGCTGTGTGCCTCAGTGGCTATGCCTGGGGTACACAGGAAGCAATTTTTGTGCTTACATACTCAATACAATAAATAGCAAGGTGTGTACATGTGTGTAAAGTGTCAAACAGGGATCTTTACCTACATAATGCTCCATCAAACAGGTTTTGCATGTTTACCCAAGCATCACAGAGGGTAAAATATACCCATACCACTCTTGTTATGTAAACATACATTTTACCATGATGGAATCTGGGTGGGACTCTCAGTAGCTGTGCCTGCAGAAAGCAAAAGCTCATCTGTGTATCCATCCACTTGGAAGATGAACAGGATGGTATGTACAAAAACTCGAAAGCAGCAATAGGTGAGTCTTAGCCATGAAATGTACCACGCTAAATTTCTGTGCATTTAGTATTTGTTATTTAAAAAGTTATCTTTTGATTTCTCTGGGAGAAGTAGCCCCACTTAGTACAATAGCAAATGAAAAACCAGATTTGCAAGTTTTGAAGGTCAAGGTGAATCAATCATCAGATTATTCATGTATGGATGATGAAGATGAGGATTCTGACATGTCAAAGTTCCTACGACAGTAAAATGGAACAAGAATTGGCCAATACATATACTGGGAATGCAGACTTCTTTGACTCATACGATAAAGAAAACAGCAATGTGAGTATATATTTGATTAGTAAAAATAGTACTAAGTGGTCACACAACCAAATGAAATGATCCAATGTTAGAACAAGGTCCAAAACATAATGAGAGGTGAAACCTATTTGACAGAATCCCAACACTGCCATTCAATGTTGGGAATTGTTTGTAGCAGACAAAATGCTATGAGAGATTGTGAAATACACAAATGTTGAAATATAAGTAAAACATTCTATATGCACCAACATCATACTCAACAATGTATTATGAAACCTCACAAACTGAACTGAAAGCATTCATAGGTCTACTGTACTTAGCAGGGCTTTCTCATGATAATCACAAGAATGTAAAAGATGTATAGAAAAGAGATGGGTATAGGCTTGAGGTTTATAAAATAATAATTACATTGAAGAGATTTAACCTCCTTCAAAATTACCTGAGGTCTGAAGACAAAACCACCTGCCAAGAAAAAAAAAAAAAAAAAACAGGTAATCTGGCTTCTATCCACCCACTGTTTGAGAGATTTATAGGTCATTGCCAAACAATTTACACACTATCTGAATACATGTCCATCAATGAATATCTTGCAGCATATCATGCTCCCTAGCATGCTCCTTCAGGCTGTCTATGCCAAAAAAACCTTCAAAAATGGCATAAAAATTTATGCCTTGTAGATATGAAGATTCATTATGCTTTCAATTTAGAAATTTATCCTGGAATTAAGCCACAGGGTATTTTACTCATATAGTACTAAACCAAAAAATGTTGTAAACCCATCTCCCAAACTAGTCACAATATGACAATGACAATTAATTTACCAGTTTCCAAATGATATTTTCTAATAGAGCACAAGTTGACCAGCATAGGAACTATTCACAAGAACAAAATAGAATTCCAAATGAAATGTTTTAATTTCAAAACAGAGAATCATATAGTACAATCTTTGGATTTTTAGAAAGACATAACAAAGAAAAACAAACTATTACTGCCGATGTCAACACTGCACTATGATGGAAATATTGTAGGGAAACTTCAACAAAATGGAAGCCTAAAAGTGGAGGAGATGTTGTTGATGAGTTATGCAGCAACTACAATGTCACTTGAAACACAAAGAATTGGCCACTGGTTGTATTTTATTCTATCCTAAACATATGGCATAGTTTGATAGTTTACAAAGAAAATAACAAATGCAAAGTATCCTGGAGAAATTTTCTTAGAGGATTGGTACTGGAACTCATAAGTGGTCACTTACAGCAGGGGAAAACAATATTCTTCTTCCCAGGGAACTATGCAAAAAAAAATGTGGAGCACAGGGTGAGCTGACAGGTGTACATGCAGGTGTAGGATTCCAAAGACCTACTATAACAACAGGAAAACTAAAAAGATATCATTTGTGTACTACAAAAAGGACAGGAAAACAAAACACATATACTATCAGTTTAAGTGATGCTGGTATATGGAACATGCAGTTTTCCTTATGTGAAGACTGCCTTGGGTGTGACAGTTCAAGCAAAGATTATTTGTGTGGTAGAATTTTATCTGTGTTTACACTGTGGTTCACATAGGTTTTTATTTCTGATGTTATCTTTTAGGTTTTGTTAAGCAAGAAAATAGCTGACAGGAAAATGCTGATGTCTATTTTAAATACTCCTTATATATTTGATATTTCATTGATATTTTGCTTTCCTGATATGTGCACATTGTTCAATGAACTAGGAAGCTCCTGGAAAAACAGGAAGACTAGAGTTGACAAGAATGGCCTGCCACACAAGAAAATAAACATATGTGCTGTCAGTGTAAAAATGTGTGCATGGAACATACAGTTGTCATATGTGAGGACTGCCTTGAGTATGATAGTTGAAGCAAAGATTATTTTGTCATAGAATTCTATTGGTACTTTCATTGAAATCATATAGGAATTCATATAGGAATTTATTTCTGCTATTATCTTTTAGGTTTCATAACCAAGTATATAGTTGATGTGAAAATGTTGGTGTTTATTTTTATTGCTATTTCTTGTTCTTGTAAGTTACATATTGTATGACATAATAAGAACTTCCTCACCAAACATCAGCAAGATGTCAAGTATGTCCTACAAAAAGGCCAGGAAAGCAAAGCACATGTGCAGTTTGTGTAAGAAATACATGTGTATAGAAGGTGCTGTTGTCATATTTGAAGAGTCTGCCATAGGTGTGGTAATTAAAGTAAAATGTTTTTTGTAGTTTTATTGGAATTTTCAATGAAATTGATATAGGAATTTATTTCCATTGTTAATTTTTAGATTATACACCAAAAACAATTGATGCTGAAATATTTGATGCTTTTGTATGAACTCAATAAATAGTAAAAATTCCAATACTTTTAAAAAAAATATTTTCCTGTTAAGAACTCATTGTTTAACATAATAAAACTCATAATATTCAAATCAATAATTCATCAATAGAAATATACTAAAGAATAAATGCAGGGATTATACACTGACAATAATGTACTTTATGACAAAATTGGTGCAATGCCCCACAGGCATAGGACCACATGAAGAGACCCTGTTAACAAAAAACCCAAGTTCTCAAAGCAAATCATCACACATGCACAATAATGATAATATTTAAAAATTAACACAGTAATAAATAATCAGGAAATATCTACCACCAAGATCTTAAAAACAATAGCATCATCAAGGTCTATAGATTTAAATTTTACTTCCCTTTAACTGTATAGTGAGTTTCACAGTATGTAAAGACTATAATGCGCAGTGACACTTCTTCTATCAGGCCTTAAATCTGGGCTTAATCAGTTCAGGGGACTGAAGTAGAATATTTAATCTGATAGATAAGAACATTGAAGGTGGCTATTAGTATTGTAAAATTTTGGAGGGTTAGAGACTTCAGAAAAGATCAAAGTCCAAATACAGCAAGTGATACTTTGAAAGCCAGTCACATGTTCCAAAGTCCCAACTAGAATATAAATCTCTTTTTTTTTTTTTTGAGACAGGGTCTCGCTTTTGTGGTTCAGGCTGGCCTTGAGCTCAGCCTCAAACTCACATCACAGCAATCCTCCTGCCTCTGCCTCCTGAGTGCTGGGATTACAGGAGTGAGCCACCATGCCCGGCACTGTGGTATGTGGTACTGGTTGCTGCTGGGCGTGAGGCTCCACACCCAGTATTGTATGTGGTTAACTGGGGACTGAACCCAGGTCCTTGCGCTTGCAAGACAGGCGCCA
The DNA here is from genome assembly GCA_004026965.1 of Petromus typicus. Classification (NCBI taxonomy): domain Eukaryota; kingdom Metazoa; phylum Chordata; class Mammalia; order Rodentia; family Petromuridae; genus Petromus; species Petromus typicus. The sequence continues at coordinate 4,509 of PVIR01034106.1, forward strand.
GAACCACTGAGCTAAGTCCCCAGCCCTAGAATACAAATCTCTTATAGTCCAGTTTAGGACTCTCTTGTACTTCAGACTGACAGAAGCTTGCCAACCTAAAAGTCACAAAGAGAGACACCACCACAAAAGAGAGAAATGATACAGATAGCATTGGGAATGTCATTAATGGGGCTAGCTAGGAGGAAAAATGGCTGGTAGCTACTGCTCAGGTCACAAGAAAACTGGGGAGAAAGGGCTTTTTGACTCTAAAATAAGCAACAGAGTGAAAAACAAATAACTGCTCACTTTCGTAGTTAGTGTCCCTGTAAAACACACTGTTCCGTCACTACTCTCTTGCAGTGTCAGTCATGCTATATGACTTCTGGGGGTAAGGCACAGTAAGTCTTTAGCTGTCACCCGCAAGTCCTCACTCTTAGAAAACAATGTCTCGGAATCTGGGTTGAAGAAGTCCACACTGTGATATGAACCATCCCACTGTTGTGGGACAACCTCAATGGAACCTCTGCAACTCTGGAAAAATCTCTAGGGAGGATCAGCTATGACAGACAACACAAAGAATCATAAGATGATAATTGTGTTTTAAATCACTGATGTTCTAGTGGTTTATAATACAACAATAGGTAACTAGAGCAGTGGGACAGACAAGGAAATCTCCGAGCTTACCAGTAAGGTGCCATTTTTAACTAAGAAATTCTATGAGGCTTTTAAATATATCTATATAACAAAACTTGACAGGGAGAGGTATGACTTTCTAGAGTAAATGCAGGCAAACTGTGAGGTTTATGCAAGCAAATGACCAAACATGTCAGACATCAAGGACACAGAGGGGAAATAGAAACTGTTCAAAGCAAAACTTAATGAATGCCCAAGGGTATTCATTATGCACATCACTCCAGCAATAAATACTCCAGAAGTAAATCAAATGGAGGGCGAAGCAGAGGAGTGAAGAAATGCAAAAGGTAATCAAGGGGAAGAAAAAGGCATATGTTCTGCTTGGTACACAACCATCTGGAACACAGAGGATGAGTCAGCATGTGGTGAACAGGATATCAAGCTTTGGAGACTGCGAGAGATTTCCTGAGTCATTCAGTGGAATAATGAGCAAAGTTAACCGCAATAACGAGAAATACGTTTAATGTACATAGAAAGAGAGGTCAGAGCAGGAAACAAGAGGTCTACAAGTGACAAGGACAGGCTTTTATGAATAGCAACAACATGAGCTAATGAAGCAATTATCACACGTTATATTAACATGGCTTATTATAAATGTTAACAGGCATTGGCAGCTTGGCTCTTAGAGCAATTCAGCCAGTCACAAGATCTTAGTAAAAATCATCATGCATTCACTGAGTCCCAAAGTTCCCGAAGGGCACAGATTCTACTCCTTCCTTCAATAAAAATAGATTCAGTAACAAATGTGTCAACCAGACTTCCTTGTTCCTAGAAGGGACACTGGTGGAAATCCAATCTGACTAAGAATTTAGGGAGTTCTAATAACCTTGGGGGCTGACGGCCTCATTGTAGAGCAAGACACTACCTTGGAAACAGGCTCAGTTCTCTGTCCCCGAACTAGGTTAACAGTGTTGAGCCAAGCACAGTCTTGCTACAGTTCTTCATTTAAGTTTATAAAACCTCAAACATATAAGCAAATCAGGTACAACCATTAAACACATATTAAAATAAGTATCTTGGGGCTGGGGTAGCTCAGTAGTTCCAGCATCTACCTTGCAAGTACAAGGTCCAGAGTTCGATCTCCAGCAACCACATACCACACTGCTCAGCATGGAGACTCACCACCATCAGCAATTAGTACCACATACCACAATGCTGGGCATGGTAGCTCACGCCTGTAATCTCCACACTCAGGAGGCAGAGTAAGGAGGATTGCTGTAAGTTTGAGGCTTGCCTGGGCTACACAGTGAGCTCAGGACCAGCCTGAACTACAAAGTGAGACCCTGTCTCCAAAATAAGTAAATAAATATACTGGAGAGCTTCTATATATACCAGAAATTAAGCTACAAGTTTTATACATATCAATTCCAATTCAAAAAATGGGAAAATATTACTGCCACTTTGGTTTTTGTTTGTGGACTGGGTTTTTTATGGTTTAGGGATCAGATTGAAGGCCTTGTTGACATTCTAGGCAAACTCTCTACTACTGAGCTATATCCCCAGAATTCTATCTCAATTTTATATGTAAAGAAACTTGATCTTAAAGAAATGACCTTGTTGGTCCAAGAAGGCAGATCCAATAGTAGTAGTAGTAGTAGTAGTAAATATTGTTATCAAAGTCAGGTATTATTCCAAATACTTTAGATATATTAATTCATTTCATTCTTTTCTTCTTTTTTTTCCTTTTGAGACAGGGTCTCGCTTTGCAGTTCAGGCTGGCCCTGAGCTCAGCCTCAAACTCACATCACAGCAATCCTCCTGCCTCTGCCTCCCAAGTACTGGGATTACAGACATGAGCCACCACGCCCGGCACTGTGGTATGTGGTACTGATTGCTGCTGGGTGTGAGTCTCCACATCCAGTATGGTATGTGGTTACCGGGGTTCGAACCTGGGTCCTTGCACTTGCAAGACAGGCAATGGAACCATTGAGCTAACTCCTCAGTCTATTAATTCATTTCATTCTCATAACACTGAAGTAGGTACTATTGTTAACCTATTTTAGGACACTAAGCAAAAGGTTGAACTAAGATTTAATTATTACCTGAACAACCTCACCATATTATCCTTCAAGGAAGAAATCCTGGTAATGTCCATGTCTACCTAACTCTTTAAAAACCATTCTATTCTGCTTCTATCCAACCTCTTTTAAAGTGGCTATTTGGATATCAGTATCCAAAATTAAATTTCTAAAAAAATTTTTAAAAAACAACACTAAACAATTAGAATACTTACAATAAACAATGTGTTTTAACACTAAAAAATTACCATAACAATGAATTCCAAAACAACTTAAAGACCATTTAGGACTTTGAAGCTAGCTGCATAGGTTACAAAGCAGTGAAATCAAACTTGCTGTCCATGTAGCCCCTAAGCTGTTGCCCATTTTTTTTGTTTCTGGTACTTGTTAAAGGGGAGCATGACGCTGACAAAGCTAATTGTTAGAATTTGGAGTTGCTGCTCGGAATTTTACCTCTGAAAGTCAGGAGCTAGACTAGCTCATTCAATCATGGGTGATGGGGCCAGCAAACAGCTGGGTGACAAAGTCTATACCCTGAAATAAGATATACTTTCAGGATTACAAAAGCAAGTAATATTTTTATTGTAAAACAGTAAAGCATCAGTTTGTTGAGAATGGACCAGGTTGTGAATATTGGCAAAAATAATTAGCTGCTAAAAAGGACAGAGAGACTCAAGTTCCAAATACACACTCAGCTTCCCAGTTCTCACCCAAGAAAAGGCAGGAACAACAAAGAGACAGGTTCAGGTGAAACGGGCTCTCCTATCCATAGACATTTTTTCTGCCTCTCAATATACATGCTGTGGAGAAGCCAGCAGCTTTGACATTTGTATTAAGAATTTGAAAATTCTTTTTTCCTTTAGTTAATTGTCAGACAATAGGGCCACACAATTTATGGTTGTTGCTAGTGCTTTTATTTTATTTTTTTTCTTTTTATAACAGAAATGAATTAGCTCCTGAGTTATAGGATGCAAACATCTTATTACCTAAATATATGTCAAATGTCATGGAGCTCAAGGACGCTGTGGTTTATATAACCTCCTCCTCTTTGTGGTCCTCATACCAGTTACTAGGTCCAGGGGAGATAAGAGAGTTTCTCAACTGAGATGTGTAGGCATCATTCAGTTCTTCTCTGGGCATAATTCCTCACAGACTGGAACACATTTCCAATGCAATTCTCACTTACTACCTGCCAAGAAATGTGCTTTCAATACATACAACCCAGAAGGCTCAGCATAAAAACAAACAATTTTAGTATTCTCCTAACACTATTTAAGAGTCAGAAGTTTCTGTAGAATCCATAAAGAAAGGAACCAACCAGAAGGGATTAAAAACTGAAGATGTATCACAACTAAAGGGGGGTCTAAGCCTCCCTGAGGGCAAAAGGCATAGCAAAAAAGGCACTGTGTCCACTATGGAGGGCAGAGAGAACAACAATAGTTCCCACAGTCACATACACACATTAAACACACACCTGTATATTCATATCAGTCTCGAACTGCCTCCTCTATTCCTAGCTGTCTGACCTGAAGACCTCTATGCTGAGGGCTAGCCGTGCCTTATGTCATTAGCTCAAGTGAGTGGAAATTCTATCACCATATTGACTATCAAGTCCCCTATGTGTGTATTAGGACACCCAGGGTACCCAGGCTTTTGCATAAGTTATTCATTGAAATACAAATCACCATCAAAGTTATCTGCCTAAAACAACAACCAAATAATATTTTATAAAGTTTGGAAGATCATAAATCCAGGATCAATTATATATTTTTGGGTCAGAGTCTCTCATGAAGCAACAGTCATCTGCAGGCATAAGTAGGGCTGGTGGTCCCAGTTTTCATTTTCTGTCTCAGAACTGCCTTCTTCTTAGGATGACTTACTATGAGAATATCCATTCTTTTAAGAGAAATCTTACTTCCATTTGCCCACATGCCTCATCATGGTGTCTGGTCCTGTGGCTCTCACAAGACAATCATATCTAAAATAACTGTTCAATCAGCAAAACCAGGTTACTCAGCCTCAATATGTACAGAACTTCAACAGGGCAGCCAAAATGTTGAAAGCCAAGCCAACTTCCAGTCAATTTCAAAGTCTCTTTGTAAGTCTGATGTGAAGTTCAAGCTGTGTTCCTCTCCTGTTATTTTGTGATCTCTGGTTTCAATGTCTGAGCAACTATTAGAAAGAGAACATACACCAGAAAGTAGGGGCCAGTAAACTTCTCTGTAAGAGCCAAATGGTAAATATTTTAAACTTGAAGGGCATGTAATCTCTGTAACAACAACTTGCTTTTGTAGTGGGAAAGTAGCCATGGACAATATGCACATATATGAGTATGGCTGTTGTATGGGGGTAAATGCTTACTAGAAAAATAGAATTATTACATGATATACAAACATATAAGAATTTATAGATTGGCTTACAATGGCTTCCCACAGAGTCAGGTGTGGCAGAGTGCAGAAGGTCTGTCTGAACCCTGAGAATCCAAAGCATCCAGTGAAGGGCTTACTGTGGAGTGCCATGGCAAGTCCACATCTGGAGGCCAGAGGGTCTGCAATGAAAGGCTGAAGGGCCACACCGGAAGCCAGGAGACAGTGTCCATGTGACAGCAAAGACTGGAGCTCCTCCAAAGAGACAGAAGCAATCCGTCCTTCTTCATTTCCCTCATACTATCCATGCGATGATCCTCCTCCCTAGGGCGGGTCTTCCATACCCACAACTATGGTAAGCCAATCCAGTTGAGTATTTCTTACTCAAATTGACACGATCAATTAATAATCACGAGAATGTTCTAGTAAAACTTTATTTACAAAACAGGACACAGTTTGCTAATCCCTCATACAAGGCATAGCACAGTTCAAATTTATATAGAGAAAAGTTTTCTCATGAAGATATAAAGATATTTGGAAAGCTTTATTTTGCTTAAAAAAAAAGATACATCCAATTTTCATGTGCTTTCAGGAAACTCTTGAGTTCACAGTTTTTGTCCCCTGAGCAATGGCCATGTATACGTAGTTTGTTTGTTTTCTCTAGAGCAAAACTTCCAAAGCTAAATTCAAGCTTTGACTTCATAGAGGGTAGACACTGTTTTAAAGTTAAAACAACAGTTTTTGTAACTTCTGGGGAAACAAAATCTTAAAGTTAAGGAAAAAAGCTAGATTTTTTCAGTTTATACCAAAATACCATATTCCATCTGCAGCTTACCATTAGAGAGAGTGAAGCGCACCACAGAGTGAAGTCCAGAGCCAACCCTTACCAAAACTTCAATACCATCACATATGTTGTAAAATGAAGGTGCCCGAGAATGTTGGCAGGGAAGATAAAACCATATCCTTTCCAATCTCCAGATGTTTGCTCTGTAGATCCATCTTCTTCCACCTCATATATTACAAGCACAGCTTGTATTGGAGACTTGCTTTCCAAACTGAACAGATTGCTATCATTTTCTTTTGGTTTTTTTGTTCATTTTGTGGTGTGTGCAGTTGGTTTTGTTATTTATCTTGTTATTGCTGTCTTTGTGGTTCTGAGGATTGAAACCCAGAGCCTCATATATGTCAGGTGCACACCCTACCACTGAGCTACACCCCAGCTCCCAGACAGATTTCTAAACTGCTTATTTTATGACACGCTTTGACTCAAAAGGCACAGACGCTCCTCTCAGTACCTCACTGGAGAAAGCAGTCACTCGTCCAATGCTACCAACGTGGTTCCAGCAGGAGGATTAAGCCCAGGAAATTTTAATCTCCTCTAAAATAATGCCCATTGATTGTACATAGTGAACACTTACTGTCCTGATCCACTCTCGTGTGTACTTACTGAAATGTATTTACTCTCTCCCATCATCAATCCTGAATGCTCTGCTCAGAGAAGCACCCAGGCAGCTTCAGCAAACTTGTGGTTCAAAAGCTTGCATGACCTTGGCCTTACCAACAACCCTGGACTTCTGCAGCTGTGTCCTTCATGTGTGAGGCAGGAGTCCAACACCCAAGACACAGACACCATACAAGTGGAAAACAATAGAAAATGGCTATGCCTATAACTCCTAGAAGATGGGGGGGTTTATCCATATATTTGGATCACTGAGCTATGTAAAAGGAAAATTAAATTTAATAACTGCCCTATATCTTTATAAATATTAAATTGCAGTAGTAAATTAATAGCAAATTGCAGCTTTCTGCCTCAGTCCATATCTTACATATACTCTCTATAAAGTACTGTGCCACTATATTACCACAAGGCAGGTCAAGCAGCTATAGGTAAAATAAAGTAAGTTGTAACCAAAAATAAAAAAAGACCTGAGGCATTTAACACCAAAATATCAGAGTTGAGCAGAGTTGAGTCAAAGTTTAAACAAAGACTGGGAGGCAGTCAGGCTTGTCATCACAGTCCAGGATTGGGACCAAATAATCCGAGTCCAGTTCCTGTTTCATCCTTGTACTATGAGCACAGACAAGTCCTTTTGTGCCTTTAAATCAGATTCTTCATCTATATAAAATAGTGCTGTGATCATAGCTTAGAATTATTCTAAGAATTGTACAAGGTAATCTGTGTAAACCACACAAAGCACAGTATTTGGAGGATTTCAAACAGTTGATTTGTAGAGGTTCAATAAATTCCTAACCTGGACATAAAATCAAGACTTGATTGAAAAGAAAGAGAGTGTAAGGGTAAATAACGAGGGGGAAATGAATGTGGTAATAATAAAGAAAAAAGAAAACAAAGATTGTGTATATAGGTGGTGGGGGTTGCAGGGTGGGGGGAAAGGGAAAAAATGAGAATCAAGTCATGTCATATTCTGGTACAGACTCTCAATGTTTAATGTGATTATGATGTGTACTCATAATGTACCAATAAAGATTAAAAAAAAAAAAAAAGACTTGGGGACCTGACACAAGGCTTGGCATGAAGCTTGATGGCTAGTCTATGTGGGCAAAGTAAAGATGAGATACAAATAATACACTGGGCAGAGATAAGAGAAATAAATCTGTGACAATATATTGGCTCACATTTTTTTGCCAAACTCAGGTGATTAGACATTTACAGTGTGGTTGGCATTTAGGAGATCAGAAATCAAAATAGCAGGGAGATCCTTGGGTTCAAGTAATATACTCATTTATTGCAAAAACTGGGGTATGAGGCAATGCTGCTAATATCAAAAGGTGACCAGAAAAAATAGCGATACCAGCTTAAGGAGTTGCTGACATAGAACTGGGCCCAGATTCCAGAGCAAGACTAAGATACAGATAAAGGTGAAGGAATCTAGTCGTCATTATCAAAGAAGTAAAGCAAGGAGAGTAAAGAGATTAGGGTGTCTATATGCATCTATCCTCTTTGTGTTCTACATACACATCTCTGCCTGCCAAATACTGTGAAATAGACCACTTTCCATTACCATAACAAAATGCTATGTGAATCTGGGTTATAGATAAAGAAAAGTTTATTTAGCTTAGTTGTGGAGGCTGAAGATCCAACCCGCATAGCAGTAGCTCTAAGGAGGAACCCCTAATTACATCACATCACATCACAGCAGATGGAGGAGCATGTGTCAGAAAGAGGTCACAGAGTAAGAAAGAGAGAGAGAGACCAGGAACTAACTGGGATTGCGAAATGATTAATCACTTCCAAGGTGGCCATGCCCCCAATAATCCAAAGATCTCCCACTCAACCCAATCTTTTGAAGGTTCAATTACCTCCAATATCCCTACATTGAGGACCAGATTTCCAATACATGAATCCTTGAGAGAAACATTAACCCATATCCAAACCCTCTTCCTGTCTCTACCCAGCCTTTGGCACCTACCAACTAGACTTCTAGGGCTCACATTAGCTGACCACTTTGCAATCTTGACTCCTCACAAGTCTGGACACCAAAACTCTTCCTTCTTAACTGGAACCATAGTCCCTGACCTCTTAATATGCTCTGCTCTGTGCTGCACAAAATGAGAAGATCAAACTGTGCTGAAGCTTATCCCCTAAATACCTTGCTATAAACAGGCATTCCTTGACAATTAATCTAACAACTCTTTTTTTAATAAGCACAGCTATAATGACTCTCATAAAAATGATTTTCCTACTCTCATAGTTTTCATGTTGCCCAAATAATGATAGCTGCTCTTTGTTTGCCAATTCTAATTGCTTACCAATGGCTGCCTGGGGTGTAGGCATAGTTTTAATTATTTAATTAATTTTCTTTTTATTGTTTTTATTATTATTTAATCAGATAGACATGCATGTTTAAAGTTAATAGTCAAATAATTCTATAAGCTTTATTGCAAAAAGATAGTAGTTCCTTATTTCCCTCAGCCCCATTTCCCCTTTCAAGAGGTAATTACTTTCATGTCTTCCCACTAATACACGAAATTGGTCTCTAGGTCTCTAAATGACATTTTTGTGTTGTACTACTTGGTTATTTTTTTTCTCTTTCATTTTTAGGCAATATATTGACTTCCTCCTATAAAATTTAATATTTTACTCTGCCTTTTACATAGCCCACTTATCCATGTCCCTTTCCCATCTTTTCATCTTCCAAATATAGTTATAATTTTAAGTAGACCAATGTCTGAAATTTATGATATTATTACCATATAAATGCTACTCACAGATGAGCGAGGTAATAACGATAATCATTTTTCTCTTTTCTGTACAGCTTTTTTATTTTTCCTGTAACTAATAATTGCTTTGCTTTCATTTTTTAGGTTTTCTATATATTTTCTAACCAATTTAATGCCTATCTGACACTGGTCTAAGCTTTCCAAGGAACCAAATACACAGAAACACTATATTAATGTCATCTTCCTGAAGAAGGGCATCCTGCGTCTTCCTCGGCTCCAGTCTCTGGCCAGGTTCACTCTCTTCCCAGCCTATCCCTTTATTTGTTCTCTGAGAATTTACTTCCTCCCACTCCTCTGTCTTGTCCCTCCCCCTTTCTTGGTGTACACCCTCACGTCTTTGGAATATATCTAATAATTGTGTGGCTGATAGTGACTTTATTCTCCCCACATCCAATTAATACTTTGAATGAATATCAAATTCTAGGTTGAAAACCATTTCTTTTTATAATTTAAAGACATTTGTCCTATTGTTTCTAGATTATAATTTTGTTTTTGAGAAGTTCAAAGTCTTTCTGATCGTGCTCCTTTTTATCATCTACTTTTCTGGTTTTTGAATCATTTGGCTGATGATGCTACACTCCGTTTTTTCCTATTCTCTTCTTTGGGAACTTGTCTTATTCACATGTTGAATCTCATGAACCTATCTTTAAATTTGTTCATTAATAGATGATTCTTTTTACAACTTTTTATTTTTGCTTTCTTTCAAGGATGTTTACTCAATCATATCTTCAGCACTTCTATTAAGTTTTATTTCTGCTATTCTTAAGTTTTAAGAATCTATTTTCTTCCACTGGACATCCCTTATTAAACAGCATCTATTTCTTATTTCATGGTTATGTATCTTTCCTTATTTCCTTGAAGATATTAATAAAAAGCTTGACTTTTTAAATGTTCATCTCCTGGTTAGCCTCTTCTTCCTCCAAGTTGCTTTCTTTTCTCTCTCCCCACTCTCTCTCCTATCTCCCTCTCTACCTCTTTCCCTCTTTCCCTCCTTCACTTCTTCCTTCCCTCCCCATTAGCAGCTTTCTTTAGTGTCTTACATTCCTCAGTTATCTGCTTACATTTGAATGGGGATTGACAAGTTGGCTTTGATTTTAATACATGCTCACTCTAAAACACGTTAGAGATATATTAACATGCCCACTTGAACATATGTTCAGAATTGCTTCTGTGTCTCATTAATTGCTTTCAACCATAGTCATCAAAAAGGATCCAGTCTCAGAGAAGTGAACTGGTACCATTATCAGCTGGAAAGAGAAAGTAACTGGGCAACGTACACAGTAGGCCAGATGTAGGAGAAACTATCGTTGGAATTCTCTCCCCTGGTTTCTGGAACTACTCAATGCCTTTTAATGAAAGCATTAAATAATGAGGCAGATAAACTTCTTTCCAAATGTCTTTAAGCACAAGGTTAACCATCACTCTCATCTGGGATTTCAATCAGATCTTCCTTATGAGAGAAACTTACTGTACTCTGCAGATCTTCCAGTAAACTCCTTCTAACCACATACTTTTCTTGGAGGAAAAGACAGTCCTGTGTATTTCTCTTCTCCACCACAACTGAGTAGAACATTAATAAATGTAACTCAAACTGTGCCACTGAGATTCTGAAAATAAAGCATAGAGAAACACAATTAAGTGGTAGAGATTCCTTCAAAGTATAAAAAGAGCTAAGGCAAGAATTTGTACTATAACCAAAGTCAGCAATTCCATGTAACCAACAAAGAATATCAACATGCAGAAAGTAGAAAGCAGGGATCTGGGATTCAGCTCAGTGGTTTTGCTGCCTGCCTTGCAATGGCAAGGTCCAGAGTTCGATCCCCGGTAACCACATACCACAGTGCTGGGCCTGGTGACTCATGCCCATCAGCAATCAGTACCACATACCACAACAATGCCCAGCGTGGTGGCTCACACCTATAATCCCAGCATTCAGGAGGCAGAGGCAGGAGGATTGCTATGAGTTCAAGGCTAGCCTGGGCTGTGTAGTAAGCTCAGAGCCAGTCTGAACTACAAAGCAAGACCTAGTCTAGGAAAAAAAAAAAGTAGAGAGCAGATATGTAGAAAGAGTAGAGATCAGAGACAATGTGGAGGCCACAAGAGACTGAAGAAATGCTTTCAGGCACTGCCTTTCTAGGTGACCTGGAGTATGCCCTATGCCTGTACTGTGAATCCAGGAGACTCACTTTGCAATCAATGGGAAATGAGTGGGAGACTGAAAGGGAGATACTTTGCCCCAGTTTAGATAAAGCAGAAACCAGCCTGAAGTACTAGTTTTAAATTGCCAACCATAATCAAAGGATCTCAAAACAAATGAAAGGCCTCTTTGCATTATCCAAGTGATCTGGGACCACATTCTCCTTTCACAGATGAGAGCCTTTTGCATCAAAATGCGATTCCCAGATGAGGTTAGAATTCTGAAGTTTTCCATTTGCTCATTATGATCCAAGTCTCCCTACACCTAAAGACTTTCAGTTAGCTCTATTTTCTGTGAATAGTTACTCATATGAATGGGCTGATAGCAGCAACAGATTGTAACTCTCAGCAGAGCCACTCTGTATGCCTTCTGAATGCCTGGTTCTACATTATCACTCATATCACCACTAGCATAGTTCCAAAGGAACCAGGAACACAGACAAAGCTGGGAGGCAAGAGAAAGATAGAACGTGACTAATATCAGTCTGTCTGTCTGACAAGGGCAAGGCACTAGGCAACCAAGGAGATTAATCTAAACAAAAACAATGGCTGCCCATCACTATGGGTCAGTAAGATCCAATGAGCTATAAAGTACACAAAAATCTAGAAAATAAAAGAAGGATCAAACCAAGGAGGACTAAGGGGTTACACAGAGGACTACAGTAGGAGACAGCACTTACATATCCTGGGTTTTGTTAAGGTAAATGGAAACAGAAGAATTTCCCTGGTTGGAAAATCACTAGCTCCAGAAATTGCACTTTAAGTGCACAGTGGTAGTTCTGTCTTTACTGAATGAAGGGGCAAGCAGAGAGATGAGTGCCAATCAAGTTTTAGCAAAGTTTCAGGCTGCGAGGTAATGCTGTGTTGTTATCTATTACTTTCTACACTTGAGACTTAAATGTTCCCAGTTCTGGCAAAAATATTAGCCTTTTATTTGAGCTGACCTCTTATTGAGTGGAAAAATACATATCTCAAAATGTCTATGTTATGATTTCATGTTATGCAACATGATAAATATAAATACTCATGAAAACATAGATACTTAGAGAAATGATGGAAAATGTGATAAAAGTGGGCAGAACAGTTCTCTCTGGACAGTATTTGCTTAGAGGAATTCACATCTCTCAGCACTGTTTGGTTTTCTATACTAAAGTCATATAATCCTCATAAATAAAAATAATTTTTAGATTAATCAAAACCCAATAATATTCAGAAACTGTATTATGAAAAGCAAAAGAAAAGAAACATTTATTAAATGTCTGTGTCCTACTCAGTAAGGCTTGTGAATTATTCTTTTCTTTGTAACAAAAGCTCAAAGAGTCTATCCTAAGATCTTTCAGCCACAAAGAAATCTTATAACTAAGCTACTCTTCCTCTCAGGTTGAAGAAGTATCAGGAGAAAAGGAGTTT
>PVIR01034107.1:0-17392 GCA_004026965.1 Petromus typicus
TATATGAATATTTATATGGTGATTGTTTCCCAAATCTAAGGTATGGTGAGAGCTTCAATACAACTGTGAGTGTATATTATGTATAGTATTATATAATATACTAGTATTATACATATTTTATATACATGTAATATGTATGCATGTGTATACTTATATATACAATATATAAATATATGGCATATAATACATAGTATATATTGTATATACCATATACTGTACTGCATATATATTGTATATATTATATACTATATACTATATATATTATATAGTATATATTATATTCTCTTCTGATTAACTAATTTATCTGTCTATATCATCATTTCTAAAGATATGATTGACTTTGTTTAGGCATAAATATCATCTTTTTACATTTTTTCCTACAAGTATTGCTTTGTTTAGAATTTGTGTAAATAAATACATTGTTTTTATGACTGTGAATTGTTAGAAGTGAACTGTCCAATACCTACTGGACCTCAAATGATATAATAATCTAAAGTATTAGAAAGGCTAATTTTTGAGCATGAAATTTAATTTTTCAGCCATATTTATGTTTGATGCTATTCACTATATATATGTTTCCCTCAAAATATGGGTGCTCAAATATTTCTTTAATTATATTAATATATCTATACTCTGTAGCTAGTTGATATAATACTGGACTAGAATATGCAGTGTTGATCATCCCTAGTCCTCAACCCAGTGCCTGGCATGAATGATGTGTCACCAGTTATGTGATGGGAACAAATGGATGGATAATTGACTACCAAGTGGGAGTTCTGCATTCTCTCACAGAGCCATTGTCAGCTTTGCACAATTTTGGTTTATTGTAAGCATGAAAAGAGACATTTTTCAAAGCAGATGACACATTTATTTATTTAGCAGAATGTATCATTCTTATTTATTACATTTTCTAAAGTATTTACATAGCATGCTCCTTAGAGTGTTGTAAGTATTTTGGGTAATAAGTATTGTCCAAACAAGTGGGTCATTAGTGAAGAAAGAGATGTGTATAATAATACATGCTTCAGGACCATTCATTTGCTGCTATGGTATGATTATATGAGATGTTTTGGTTTACGATCTAGACAAAGATCAAAATAACATTTCTTACTCCTCTAATACTGTGAGTAGGAACGCACTGCCCAAGCATGTACTCCTCATGAGCATAACCACTCATGAATGAAGTTAAATGTGCACAAACAACATTAAACTTAGCTTAAGAACAAAGATATTCAATAGGTAAATTTGATAAAGTGATGCACCACAAACACTTTTGTGAGTGGTTTTAAGATGGTAACTATTCATTTTCCGATTCCATTTAGTCTAATGTTTCTGTGTTGGATTCTGTATTCACTGAGCTTTCTATGATAAGTTAGAAACTTAATAATGCTTCCTCTAAGTTCCATAATGGAATTTAATAAATCAATAAATTACAAGGGGACTTTTCATTTACTTATCAAAATATTCTTTCTTTTTCTCTTTCCCTTTTGCTTATTTGCCCTGCCCTCATCTGTCTTCATTTGATAAATAATAATTATAATGCTATATTCATCATATTCATAAACATCACATTAAAGCTACTACTAAAAAACCTAATATTCTATGAGATTATTTTATGTAACCATTCCTTCATATTTATTAAAAGTCCAAAAATTATTAAATTGAACTGAAATTCATTTCATTGTGTTTTCATTGTACAATCTACAACAATCATCAATTTAAAATTTTGATATATGCAGTTTACACACATTTTAGTTATGTAATATTATTGCGTGTGACTTTAGACTTGAAATTCAAAACTATGATTTTTTAAAATATTTTGAATTGTAAATAATGAGATTATAATAGAAAAGAAAGAAAACAAAGATTATGTATATTGGGGGTGTAGGGTGAGTCAGGCTATGGAAAAAAATGAGAATTAAGTTGTGTCTTATACTGGTACAAATTCTCATTGTGGAGTGTAATCATGATGTGTACATGTAACATACCAATAAATATTTCAATAAAAAAAAGTTGAAAGTAACATGGTGGCTACTGGGCTTTGGAGATAGAAAGGATTTGTCAGAGTTGACCAAAGGATAATACAATTTGATTTAGTTGGGAGGACTAAGTTTATCAGTTGTGCTGTAAAATATGGAGACTGGTTTAAAAAAATGTACTTTGTTCCTGAAAAATTCCAAGAGAGTAAATTATAAATGTGCTCACCACAAATATCCTAACCTTGAGAAGTGATGCATTGTTTTAGACTATAAGAAAATAATTCTCTTCACCCTTGTAAAGCTAGGTATTTAGTTGAGAAACAAAATATGTCAAAATAGTTTTATTTAATAAATGTATCACATGGAATATAAGTTCCAAGAATTCAACATACATATGCACATGAGCATGTATTTTTTCATAAATAACTTCTAAATTGGTACTATAACTATGGATTGGAATTTCAGATTGATTTCAGAATATGGAGATAATAAATATGGCAAATAGCAAAAACATACACTAAACACACTACTCAGAAATATAATACTTGAAGTGTTAGTGGAGAAAGTACACTTCCTACAAATACAAAACTTCTACAGTATGAACACATAATTATTACTTCAAATATAGTAATCCTAATTCCCTTCTCATAAAAATTATATGTTTCTAAGAATGTTTTACTACTCTCATGTGACTATATGAGTGACATAATATTTTGAAAATGGGGAATTTCTGGTAACAATAAAACCTGAGTTCCAGTGGAACATAGACAGTACATTTCACAAATAGTCCCCACATATTCTAGAACATGGATGTACATCTTGGCCAAGTCATTGTGACTGTTGTATTGTGAGGAGTAACTGCGTATTTCCCTGTGGCATGTAGAAACCCAGTAGACACTAAGCTTTCCTTTACTGCCATGAGCAGCTGCATGCTGGGGCAGGAAGACTGATCCAAGTGCGCATGAGAGAGTTACCCTGCAGCATTCCATGCACCCATCTGCATGGACATGGTGAGCAACATAAAAAATGTATGTGTGAATGTGCTTCATTTTAAATGTTTCTTCCTGTGTTATTCTATCTGAATAATTCAAACTGGTGTCTCATATTTTCCCTTAGATATTTTAAGCAACACGGTAAAACCACATGTCTGTAATCAATGACTTGCTTAGTTTATTTTTTATGTTTCTCACAGTAAATTATACATAATTTAAAAGGTAACAATTTAAGTAGTTCAAGTTCTATTGCATCAGTTTAAAATGTTGTGGAAGCTCTATGCCCTATATTTTTGTAACACTTCATGTAGAAAAGTTCAAATTCTTCAACTGTTATCTGATGACCCTCCACTGCTTCAAATCCCTGAAATCTGAATAACTCCATCCTATCTTCGTTTTTGTAGTTCTAACTTCTGTGAGCACATCATTTAAGTACACTATAGAGTATTTTTCTTTCATTTTTATTTCACTTGTGATACTATCACCCACATTGGTCCCTGTTGTGGCATAGGTCAGAATTATCTTACCTTTTAGGCTAACGTGTATTCCATCATGCACTTACCGTATTTTACTCATCCATTCATCTGTTGAGAAACACTTGATTGCTTCAGTGTCTTAGCTGTTGTAAATACTATTTCTATAAATGTGGTTATAGAAATAGTTAAAAGTCAGTCAAGTTGTAAATAAATCTCACAGCCTTCCTTTCATTTTCTTTAAGTTTTATTGCTATAAATAAACTGGATAATTCATATGTCCTGATCTTGTAACCTTTTGAGGGATCAGCCAAACTTTTTAATGGTGTCTGTAGGATTGTCCATTTCTATCAACAATTCACAATGGCTTCAATTTTGCAACGTTTTCACCAATAATTGTTATTTTCTGTTACTAGCCCCCTTGAGAAGAATGACATGATGTGTCATTATGATTTTTGTTTGTATCTAACAATTAGTGATATTCAGAATGTTTTACTTGTACGTTATTAGCTAGAATATTTTCCTGAGAGAAATTTACATACAAATCTTGTGAAAATATTTGCATCAGGTTGCTTTTTAATTGTTATTTTATTAGTTATTTTGCTATATATTCTGTACATAAATTCTTTATAAGATTGGTGTATATGCCTTTTCTGTCCGTGAATTAAATGTTTACTTTGTTAGTAATAACTATTTGGTACAACAATGTTTTTTAAGGTTTTTGAATTTAGATTTGTTTTGTTGTCCATACCCTTAACGCTACTTCTGTTTTGTTTTGATGTGATATTTTGGAATGAGAATGAAGTAGGAATAGATGTAGGCAGGATTTTGTTAATATCAAAATACACTGTAATAGAATACATGAAAAATATGACCCGAGGTTAATCATAAACCTTCAGCAGAGCGCTATCATCATCACCTCTTGTCAAATGTGTATAAGAGGATGGAACTAAGGTTATGGAACATAGAGTTGTTGACTTAATTATTGAGATGATAGAAGAGTCTAGACAACTTTCAATCATACCAAATGCCTGCTAGTGTAGAAAAATGCAGTGATTAATAGGCTGTTGCTTTCCTG
The DNA here is from genome assembly GCA_004026965.1 of Petromus typicus. Lineage (NCBI taxonomy): Eukaryota > Metazoa > Chordata > Mammalia > Rodentia > Petromuridae > Petromus > Petromus typicus. The sequence continues at coordinate 4,523 of PVIR01034107.1, forward strand.
GTTTGGTACAATATGAGAGCTGCACACTAGAAATTTGCAAGTGCATGTCATCACACATATGTATATAAGTTGGCTTGAGCAACTCAAAATATTTTAAACAAAACAACAGCTTCAACTAACATTCTATATTTTATAATATGCATATCTATTTTTATTAAAGAAAAGAAAAACAGAAAAAGAGAAGGAATGAAAAAAATTATTCTAACATATTTGTATGCAAAACTGCTACACATTTCAAAACGTTTCACTTACTTTATGTAAGTGTACAAATCTGTTTTGTCTTTGTTCCCAGATGATATCATTTATTTATCTTTTCTTCTGTGTATCTAAAGATTCCTTTCTTCAGATGTGATAGATAAAAGCCTTAAAAGCTACATTCACATTTTTATAATTGTAAACAACCACGATGCAAATCAATAATTACTTATTAATGGATGATTAATCCCAAGGACCAGCTATACTCCCAATACAGCTCAGACAAATGATTGTTTTTTGAGATTGCAGTTGTCTTTCAACTAATTTAATAACATAATGAAGTAAGGAAGGATAAGGAGAAATAATATTTTAATTAAAACATAAAAACCAAAGACTAAGAGATGTATTTCAGACTGTAAATCCAAATCACTAAATCTTTATTTTGAATAGCATTTAATAATGTAACCTAATGAGTATAGGCACTTAGATATACTTTTATGATGATTTTCAATATGTTCATCAAATAGGTTTCTAAATCTTCAAGTTTTAACAATAAAAACAATTGAAGTAAATTTTTTAAAGTGCTTTTATATTTCAGAAATAGAAAGAAATTTTTTCTCATCATATATGGAAACAAAAAGTAAACTACTATTTGTTAATTGTTTTGTTCAATAACTTCAGTGACACATAAATCAAGTGCCTACTCTGTCAAAGACACTATGTTATGGATATATTGGTAACCTAAAAATATATTAGGGTATATCAGTTTTTAATTCAGACATGTTCTGTCAGGTGGCCATAAATTAAATATTGCAAATATGTAAAAGAGAACCTTGAATTTGTTTTTATGTTTTGGAAAATTTGGGGAGGGCAATGTTATGGCCTTGATCTGGAATGTTCCCCAAATTCTCCTGCATCAGAGTTTTGTGTGGTGATTTTATCACAGCACAACTCTACCCATCACACAATCAGACTCGTGGCTGTTGAGAGGTGGAACCTGGCCAGAACAGGCAGGTCCCTGGCACGACCTTTTCACCATGCTATTTCTGCTTTGGAACCGCATGACTGTGGACTGAGAAATGTAACCCAAAGTAAACCTCCCCACCTTGAAGCTGTGGCTGTCAACAGTGAGTGGATTAGGATGAAAGCCAAATTGAACATGTAGAGGATCATTGCTGAAATGAAAACAGACTTGAGATAGTAAAATATGTGATATACAAGGAACAAAGGAAGAGTAGTTTTGGGCTCCAGGGTTTCAGTTCATGTTAAGCTGGCTCCAAGGTAGAAATGTTAGGAAAAAAGATCATGGAGGAGCAAAGCTGCTCATTTCATTGCAGCCAGGAAGCTGAGAGAGCGAGAATGAACCAGAATAAGAGCGAGTATGTTGAAAAAAATACGTAGGTCTAAGTTAATTCTCCTAGTGATCCACTTTCTCCAACATGTCTCACTTCTTACCAGAGTATTCAGCCAGGAGAATGCCGCCATGACAGAACCACAATCCCAAAGCTGCAGCTCTGCATCTGTGAGACTTCATAGGATATTTTTGACCAAACCATAACAAGTAGCATGGAAAACATTGCAATAAATAAGGTGAATTTCAAACAAGAGAAAAGAGAAGAGAAGAGAAGAGAAGAGAAGAGAAGAGAAGAGAAGAGAAGAGAAGAGAAGAGACAAGAAAAAGAGGAGAGGAGAGGAGAGGAAGAGAATAATTAAATGCAAAGAACACTTCCGAAGAGGTTTGTTAGATAAAATAAAAGGAAGCAATTTCACTTGGACACTAAGGTAAATTTTGAAGTAAAAACAAATATACATTGAAATTAATGGTAAGATTTGAAGAAGTTGAAAATACAGATGAGAATATATGCATAGTAAGTTGCTCAGCTCAAGAGTCCACATATCAGACTTTTGAAAAAAAAAAAAAGTTCAAGTAACTTGTGTAGCATGAAACAATGAGAGCCTGGAAGAGAAAAAAGCCTATGAATACATGTAATGAAATTACCCATGTGAAGAATAGCACGCAGTAGTATTGAATTCTCTGGGAAATTTCACAAAACATCATTTAATTTTTTTTATTTATCATAAAGCAAGGCATTAAAGGATTTTTCACAAATTCCTTTCTGAGAAGCTTTCTTAGACGTTAGCTCCAAGTACTCTGATCTAGCCTATGGTCACATGGAGGGGTCTCTGCAAATGAGGTTTCAGTAAGAATAACTAGTTTAGAAATGATAGTACAGTATATGTGAGGGAAATGGAACACTGTATTGCAAAGCTATGGACAAAGTACTAGTAGCAAATGGTGCAGAAAGGAGAAAGTTAGGATCAAGTACCCATAGATCAGTGAATTTCACTCACATCATTTATCTAAATTATTAAACCTACTATCAAATGATCTAAAAATCTCTTCCATTTATCCATCATGTTATTATCTGGCACGACCAGATAATCTATCTGGTCTGTCTATCTATCTATCTATCTATCTATCTATCTATCTATCTATCTATCTACCTATCTGTGGAAAAGAGAAAATTCTTATTAGTAGAGTTGAAATCTAGAAGAAAATGGGTTTACTATCCTAATGTCTAATACCTTTTATTAAAGTGTTAATGATGACAACTATTTAGATGACCAAAACCATGGCAAGTGCTACACACAATGGAAAAGACATTTGGGGAGGAAATTATATATATATTTAAGACAGGGTCTTACTTTGTAGTTCAGGCTGGCTCTGAGCTCAACTTTGAACTCACAACATTCTTCCTGCTTCTCCTGAATGCTGGGATTGCAGGTGTGAGCCACTATGCCTGGCACTGTGGTATGTGTTTCTTATCACTGATGGGCTTGAGTCTCCACCCCCACTACTGTTGTATGGCGGTACAAGGAATCAAACCCAGGTCCTTGCTCTTGCAAGCCAGGCACCGGAACCACTGAGCTAAATCTCCAGCCCTGTGACTATAAAGTTTGCTATACTTCATCAATTAAAAATAAAATATGCCAAATAAATATTTGAGCCAGTGAGATATAATTTATAAGGTCTTAAATTTTACCTTTATTATTGACTCTTTACTTGGGAAGAAATATTTATTTTTGACTGTTTTTTCTTAAATTTAATGCTTATTTCCCTACTATAAATTTAATATATGATAACCATGGAAATCTCAGAAATTTTATTACCATTTTTCTTCGGGAACAATGATGAAATTAAATGTTTATTTTCAACAATAAATTTATTAAAAACTAAATGGCTGACACTCACAAGAAGATTCATCCTCTGTGATTTTCCCTTCTCTTCTCTCTGGGAAAAATAAAACATGTATTTTTCAAGGGAAAGTACATTTTTCTATAACTATCATTTCACAACTGGCTTGTTGACTAGTACCTCCTATCTTGCTCAGTTTTCTCACAGAAACAATCTTTTTATTTCATGACCCGCTAAACTCTATCAGTTCTGTTTACTGTATCTCATATCTTAAGAATCTCTCCAGAGCCTCACATATTCGCTGTACCTTTATTGTTTGTCTCCAAAATCTAGCTATTACAAACCGAGCTGCTATAAACATGAGTTCACATACGTTGCTATGGTATGGTTCTTTTAATTATTTCATGTATATACCTAGCAGGGGAACAGCAGGATCAAATGGAGCCTCACTTCCTAATTTTTCCAGGAATCTCCACACTGATCTTCATAGTGGTCGCACCAGTCTACATTCTCATCAATAGTAGGAAAAGGTTTCTTTCTCCTCACAGCCTTGCCAGCATTTGTCATTGGTTGATTTTAGGATAACAGTCATTCTTTCCAGAATGTAATGGAATTTCAGTGTTATTCTCTTCTGCAGATTTCAAATGTTTATTCATGTTGAATCTTTTTAGTGTGTCTTTTCTGCTTTTGCTTTCTTCATCTGTATAAAGTCTGTTTATTACAGTCTTTGAACTGTGCCTTTAAATTTGGAGGAGGTATTGTTTTTTGTTTTTTCTGTTTTTTTTTAATTCCTTATATATTCTAGATAGTAGTCCTTTGTCTGAGGAATAGCTAGTAAAATTTTTTTGTACACTGTACATTGTTTTTTCACTCTATTGGAGGTTTCTTTTGCTATATACAAGCATTTTAGTAAGATGAGATCTATCTCAGCTGTTGATTCTTTCTGCTAGATTCCATGCTGCTGAGGTTTTGTTCATATAGTCTTTCCTTATTTCAATTTGTTCAGGAATTTTACCTAACCTATTTTCCAGAAAGATTTAGTGTTTCTGTTTCAGTATTTAGGTCTCTAACCCACTTTAATTTTAGATTGGTGCATGGTAAAAGAGATACCTTTAGTTTTAATCTTTGTCAGTTTGTGTTTTCCAGCACCATTTTTTAAAGCAGCTCTCTTTCCTCCATTGAGGATATTTGGCTCCTTTGTCAAAGATGAATTGACTTTTTCTGGATCTTCTAGCCTATTTCACTGATCTTTGAGTCTGTTCCTTTGCCCATACTATGCTGTTTTTATCGGTGGCTTTATATTATAGTTTCAAATTGGGGACTGTGATACCCTCTACCGTGGTCTTTTTGTCTAAGATTGATTTTGCTATTCTAAGCCTCTTGTGGTTCCAGATGAATTTTGGATTATTTTCTCTAGCTCTGTAAATGTACTTTTGGGATTTTAATAGGGATTACATTGAATCTATATAATAGTTTTGGCACTATTGGCCATTTTGAGAATATTGATGCTTCCTACTCAGGAACAAAAGATGTCTTTATATTTTCGGATATTTTCTTTGCTTTCCCTACAGCCATTGGTGAGTTTGAGTCATTCCCACCTATAGGACACTGGGCTCTTGGAGAGTTCAACCCTGCAAGAGTTTATTGAGCTCAGCTCAGGCTTTATAGCTAAAACCTAGGCAGGGGACTTCGATGATACAAAGAACAACATATGACTGATCAGAAACAGTGAGGAAACAGGAAATATTGCAAAAGATAAAAAATTAAAACTTCAAATATGCAATGGGAGAGAACTTCACTGGGAAAAGGAAAGAATTTGAAATATAGATAAGTGAGGTGTATAACACTCCAAGTGACCATGATTTAATAAGATGTACAACTAGGCATATAAAAATCAAGATTCCAGAAACCCAACAGAAGAATGAAATATCTAAAGCAGTCAGAGAAAAGAAACAAATCACATACAAGGGAAAGCCCAGCAGAATCACAACAGAGTTTTTTACACAATCACTCAAGCCTTGGACAGTCTGGAGTAAAATATTTCAAGCTGTAAAAGGAAACAACCTCCAGCCTAGGATTGATAGATCTTACAATATTATCCTTCAAAATTGAAGAGGGAAAAAGATACTTCTCTGACAAAGAACAACCAAGAAACTTCACAAATTTAAAATTTTCACTCCAAAAACTACTAAACTATACTCTAGGAAAAAATGAGTGTCACAACCTCTGTACTTTTCCTAGAGTTGAAATTCTCTAGTCAGTTTTTTCATTTTCTTTCACATTTCTCAACCCTCTGTCTCTGTCACTCTTTCACTTTAATAGATACCTGAATTTCTGCAGTAGAATTTAGCTAGTATTAATACACAACAATAAATATTTGCATTCTAATTTATAGTTGGGAAAATAAAAATTGTTCGTAATGTACTGTGACACCTCAAACCTGCACCTGCAGGTACCTGAAAAATATGTTTAATTCTCATTATTCATTCTGCCTAACTTCTGGGTAACTCACACTTTTTAAGTCTCTTCCCACTCCATCTCACTTACCTGATTGCTTCTTACATATTTAGAAACTCTGAGAATCAGAAAAAGCTGGGATTCGAATCCTACCACCCCCACCTAAGAGATGCTGGTACAGTTTTATGGTTTCTTATCAATGTAAGAAAAATATACATTTGTAATATTTTGAGTTCTAATTGTGTCATTGTCTGCTTTGTAGACACAAAGCCCTAGCACATACTGAACCTGAGTGTAATATAAAAATAATTTAGAGTCAAGACTATCAAGTTGTGTATTTATGACTTCTCTTGGAAAACATTTTTAGTCTCTAGTAGCCTTGTATCTTGCAACTACAAAATTGTCAAAAACTAGGATTCTTTCATATTTAATCCTATACAATACAAGCATAATAAAAGGAAATGATAAATTTTAGTTGTAATACTGCACTATTTAATGGGTATTGTACATGGCAGTGTCTTGGCTCACTCACTATCATATTAAGATATTCTTCCTTCTTCTAACTCACATTATAAATTTCAATTCATTGATTCAATTTTTTTTTTAATTTTCACAAGGAATAAAGTTCAAAGTATTGTATTGTGAATACTCATCATGTAAGAGTTTAAAGAGATTCATTCTTTTCTATCTGAAATTTAAATTCAAGTGTGAATGATTTCCTTAATTTTTAATACCTTCTTGTATCTGTGCTTTTATAAGATTAGGCTATAAAATATTTTCAAGATATGCTTTTAGGTAATTTACTACTGAACTTTCATATGAAACATAGGGTTAATGGGAGTGATGCAAAAGATAGAGCTGTATTCTCTAGTAGGCTTATGAATTCAGTGAAAGTACAAGATTTTAAAAAACACATAATGTGGAACAAAGTTGGCTTGGAATTATGTCTTTCTACCATTACATATGATTGATGAGTAGTGTGGTTCTCATGTGAATTGTCAGATTACAGACTCCTATCAATCCAGATTTTTATTGTTAGTGGCAGAAAGCTCTGTGTGTAATAGTTACACATTAGCACAGAAATGCTTTTGTTTGTCACAAATGTATTGTTGAAGCTGTTTAATACTTGTTTGCTTACCCATAATGGTACAAAATGCATCTATAATTACTATCATGGGGCTGAGTTTATACCATCTGGTGTGGAATGGAAATGTTTGCATCGAAGCTTACTAAGGCAGAATATATATTCTGAGCCATTATTGTAGAGACATTCATTCTATCTAATAGCTTCTTCACTACATGAGCACAGAGTAATGAGTATAAACACAGTTGATGGGGAAAAAAACTAAGAAAATTTTATATTCTGTAAAGGAGGGTTATATCTCATTTGATAAATCAAATATTTCATTTTTCTCTCAAAATCATTTTATTATATTTTATCATATTTTATTATATTTGATGTCTGAAATTATATACCATTGTGATTATTATTAAACCCATTAGTTTCATGAGAAGGTTTAAATTATGGACCTTTATTAATAATAATAAATTATTCTTATATATATATATAATTTAAATTTCTCATACACACACACATATATGATTGCATATTAGTTCCTGATTTTTACTTTTAATACTTTTATTATTCATTTATCTTCCTAAAATATGAATGTTTTATATCTTCTCTTGGTATTTAGTCTATAAAATTTGTGAGGATAGACTAATATTTTTAAATAACAGAACAGAATTTTAAAAGTTATGATTAGCCATAAAATAACCACAATATCTGTACTTAAACTTGGTTGAATGTGCAGCTTCCTCAATATAAAGACCAAAAAATGTTAGTTATCCCAGAAGCTATCTATATTTTAATGCTATGAATTTAAAATACCAAAGGATTTTATGGACCTTGATGACTTATTTTCATGACCACACAATAATAACAGAAACATACTACAAGAGTGAGAAGGATAATTAATTATATCCAATATTAAAGCATAATTTGAAGTATTATAATTATATAGGAATTTAATAGCCACAAGAATTAGACACAGCAGCTACTGGGGCTCAAAGGAGAAATTCAGAGAATGTCCCAATTGTTTATGTGCCTTAAAACAAAGTTTGCAATTTGAGAGGTTAATGGATTAATAACAGAGTTCTAAGTAATTTCTGTACTGCCATGGGCAGCAGCATAAATCAACAATCAAGGTGCAGGAATAAAGAAAAGAAGGGAGGGGTGGAGAGATAGAGAAGGGTGAAAGTGAAGAGAAAAATAAGTGGAGAGGGAAAAAAGTCAAAATCTAAAGACAGTGAAAGAAATTTTAAGTAAATTTGAGAAGTTGTTGAAATCATGAAAAATGAGAACATAAGAAAAATGATAACTAACTAGACAAAGACAAATTTGTAACATGAATCACAGGCAAGCTGTTACATTTCTTCCTAAAAAGTATTTGTAAAAACAAACATACAAAATTGGACAAAAATAAGCTATATCAATAAAGTTCAAGAAGAAATAACAGTGCAAATAGTTCTCAATGTAATTTACAGATGCTCAATTTATTACCATAAAAAATAAAAACTAATCCTTACAAAAATTATATATCACTTATCATCATTTTCAAAAACTCCACTGTATGGATTTATTTCAAATATAAAATGATAAATATGTACAACGACAAATACACGATGCCTGATGTCTGCATGTTCTCCCAAAGCAGTCACAAGTGGGGCTTTTTCACAGGTGCCAGAATCTAAGTGTGTTATTGGTTCATGAATCAATGCTACAACTGGATAAAAGATGGCTGACTATTAAGTCAGTCCACTGAGTGGTCTGGCAGTGCCCCAACCCCTGTAGTCTAGATGGAATAAAAAGGGAGCAAAACAAAGCTGCTAAGACCCTTTGCTTGCTTCTTTTGCTGCCTCTGCTTGCTATAGACTATTTCTTTTTGCAGTGCCCCTCTACTATCCCACCCTGCCTCGAAGCCAGCCAGTTATAAACAAAAACTTCGACAAAGGGTGAGTCAAATGAACCCTTTATATTCCAGCAAAGAGAAAAATAGGAAGACATAACCCAGTGTTTCACACTGAAGAAAATTTGATAGGAAATGTATGAGGGCCCCTCAATGTTTAGTTCAGAGGGAGTTAAATAAATTTTCACACAACCATAAATTCTGCAGCCATTGAAATTAAATATAAATATTTTATATTCCTTAATATGGTGATTACATTGATCCATGTTTGAAAAAAGTAAATGAATTATATTTAACATGTAAGTGACAAGTTATTCAAAAGTATGGCACTGAATATTTGAAATTGACTAAAATTAATAAATCATTACCAACTTTTGCACATACAATAACGGTGCTTTGGTTATTTTTAATATCATTGAAATATAGAAATCCATATCAAAATACTTGCAGTTCAAATTATAAATTTGAGACTTTTACAGTTATGAATGAAATTGTAGAACATAAAAAAATACTGATTGGCTTAATTTTATTACATGTGCTCCTACTATAAAGGCAGAGAATTGTTGCATAAAGGTTATTAGGTCTTTGGAAGGGGAGTTTGAGAAGAATCACTTACCACTCAGAGAAAAGAAGAGAATGAAGATTCTAAGGAAAATTCAGAAGCAGAGCTATAATCTTTAAATCTGGTAAAGATTCTTAGATTGAAAACCTGGATGAATGCTAATTTCACTAAGGCATGTACTTATAAAATAACCTGACAAAAAATCACCATATACATCTCCTATCTTAACGTTTTAACAATCATTAAATATTAGGAATGTGGTCAGCATTTTAGGTCAGTAGTAGTGAACCTACCTGGAATCAGTGAGCAGATCTGAGTTTAGAGACAGCACTTAAATATAAATACGTATTAGAAAATATGTATATATAATTAGTAATTAGACATAAAGCTTAAAAAATTATCCATAAGAATTTAATTATTGTGCAATAATTAGCTATTTCTTAAAGCATAAATCTTTCAAACTAGAATTAATAAATAAATACATATATATTATGTGTTTACATATACATATGGTCTTAACCATGTCTATCTATCTATTTATCTATGTATGTATTTCTTGAAAACAAGTTATACTTCTTCTAATTATGTATAAATTTCCTTGCACTACAAAATCTTATATATTTACCTTTCTATATACATATATATTGCTTGCATTGGAATATCAAATATATAGGTAGTAATAGCCCTCGCTAATTTCAAGAACAAAGTATAATGTTAATTACAGACTATAGATTTTTAATGGGTAGATTGAGATGACATGTTTGAATAGTTAAGAATCTGCTTTTATGTCAATACATATAAACATTTATCAATACTTTATATATAAAATTTAACAACACTGTATCAACGTTCTAGCATAAATTAACATGTTAGTTTAGAGGAGTTTAAAATTATTACTCAGGCCGGACATGGTGGCTCATACCTGTAACCCCAACACTCAGAGGCACAGGCAGGAAAATTGCTGAGATCAAGGCTGAGTTCAGGACCAAGATGGACTACAAAATGAGACTGTCTCAAAACAAAAACTCTAAAATACATAAATAAACTTAAAAATAAAATAATTTTTTTTTTACTTACATCTCATTAGCCTTCTACATATTGAAAATGCAATAAAATACTTGTGTTTTATCATAATACAAATAAAATACTTTAGATACAAAAGTAATTCAAAGCAACATTGAAGTTCCGTCTTACCCCAAAAATTGCTGTCATTAAGAAATCAAATAATAATAATTCTTGGATAAGATGAAAAAAGAAAGGATCATTCTGCCTTATTGATGAGAATGCAAACTAGTACATCCTTTATGGAAATCAATAAGTAGATTCTGCAAAAAATCAGTTTACCCAACTATTTCCCTTCTAGATATTTTCTCAAACAAGATAAAGATGTCATAGTGCAGCAATATATTTATACTCATGTTTATAGCAACACAAGAAGAAGAGATTGGGAATGCAAAAGAAAGAAAATGTGCTAGGTACATGTGCCAACTTTATACAATGAGTGAAATTATTTTCCAAAGCAAACATGCACTAATACATCATAAAAACTGAAACAAATTAATCAATTTGAATATAAAAAATATGTAATACATATAATTAAGAATAAATTATAGAAAATTCAGTAATAAAAATAACATATTGCTAAGTTTGCTCCCTATCACTGAACTCTACACCTCTTCTATCAGGAATCTTTTAGAATACTCTATGTTATAAATAGTTATTAGAACATTAAATAACTGAAAATAATGAAATGTCTTCAGGTCAAAGGTAATTTTTAGGTAAGTTTCTGTAGCATGAAGAATACATGACTTAGAAAAAAACAATAAAATGTTAAAAATTAAATAATGTATTTTACTTTTAAAACATATTGTAAGAAAACTCCTGAAACTTAAAAATATTAGTCCCTAGAGGGTTGAATTAGTAGATAAGGGATAGAAAGAAACATAGATAGGAGAATTTTTACCTTGCCCTATTTTATACTATTTTTTTATTTTGAGCCCTCTAAAGGTTTTGGCAATTCACAACTTTTAAAAAACAAACAGTAATGAGGGGGAAAATAATGTGACATTGATAAAGAAAAAAAAAAGGAAATAAAGATTATATATAGAGAGGGTTGTGGGTTGCAGGGTGGGGGAAGGGGAAAAATGAGAGTCAAGTCATGTCATATTCTGGTACAAACTTTCAATGTTGAATGATGTGTATTCATAATGTACCAATAAAGATTTATTTTTTAAAATAACAATTTAAAAGAAAGTACCTTAAATGTTGAAAGACTTAAGAGTAGACACTTCAAAACATTCCTAAAAGTAATAGTGATTATTGAACATTGGCACAGTGTCACTGTGAGTGTTGTTGCCTAGTGTTCTGCTCTGTAGAGACAGGAATAGCTCATTTATCAACTCTAAATTGATTTAATCCAAACAAAGCCATATTCTTGGGGAGTAATTTGCAGTGTCTCAGTGCACCCAACTATCGGAAGTCTCAGCACACTTCTGAGCCCAAGAGTAAGAGATGTGTCACAACCAGAAATGACTTCCAACTCGTTCCCATGCACAATTATTCATGGGGACTTTTATAATTACTTTAACATTTGGAAGCACATTTTATAGAACACTAAGAAAATTGACAGTGCTGCTGGAGTCCACAGACAAATGCCAAAGAAGGAAGGCCTGCTGATACAAACTGATAGGGTGCCTCTTTTTATTTAATTTTGACAAATTTTGAATGTCATTCAGTCTTCTGCCAATTGGCACATCATCTTTAATTTTATTTTTGCATTTCCTTGAATTTATCCTAATGTTGTGCGGACTGATCACATAATTCAATGATCTTTCTAGATTGTTAAAAATGTTACAGAAACCACAACCTTTACAAGGATAAGTACTAAAGCACAGGAGGAAACATGGTCAAACTCCTGGCTCATCTTCAGAGACTTTCTAATTCCAAGAAGTGTTACATTAACAAAATAGATAGCAAGGAAAGTATTACTTTGAATCAAGAGAGACAATTTAACAAATGTTTTACCACCACCGAAGTACATCATTGCTTCTCAAGTCTGCAAATGGTATTTTAAATGTCTTCCAATCCAGTGATATGCACCATATTTCAAGAAAAAAGAAGAAATAATATGGCAGAAACATACTAAATGAGAATTATACTTTTGAATTATGCTCTTTGAAGGGATGAGCTTTGATAACTTTGTAAACTCTTGGTTTTGGAAATTTTTCACTGTAAAGTCATGAAAAACCTAAATTTAAATAAATGGGTATTTCATGGCAAAATTGACAATTTATGTGTCACAAAAAGGAAATATATGCCAAAGTAAAATTATAGATAAAAAATCTTTTGCTCTTATCTAATTATTAATGCTGAATTAGCAAAAATGCCAGAAAATGTAGAGGTCTAGTCTTCTGAAGTCTATAAACAAGCTTGAGGTTTAGAAGTTCCATCATTCTGAAGAAACTGATAAATTATATTAATATAGAAACTCA
>PVIR01034108.1:0-17441 GCA_004026965.1 Petromus typicus
TGTCATTACACGGAAAGGAAAGTTGACCAAGGTGACACCGAAAGTATTACATAGTCAGGATTTTAAGCCTGGTGTGATGGCTAAGGCCTGTAATCCCAGCAACACTCAGGAGGGGCTGAGACAGAAGGATCTTCTTAAGTTCAAGGCCAGCCTGAACTACATAAGGATATACTATCTCAAAAAGTCCGAAAGAAAACAACTCCCCCCAAAAATTTATAAGAGAAATTGTATGTGAAACCCTCTTAAGCCAGCTGTTCATGGAAACAAACAGAACTGGGTCTCTGCCTTGAAATGCTGTGCAGTTCTAATGATACAACAAATGTTAAGGGCTAGATCGGAGCTATTAACAATAAAGGGAAGAAAAAGCAGCTCCGTCACTTTCTTGCATGAGCACTATGTCCTAGGCAAAAGAAGGGGGATGGTGCCTGATTTTTCTCATACAGACACTATTTTTTCCACAACCCAGACCTCTTGCTAAAATTCACTGATCTCAAGTTCTCTCTTTACACCCCCACCCCCCCGCCCCGGCTAGTGTCTTCTCTGTCTGCCTGCCTGCCTGTTGTCTGTCTGTCTGTCTCTCTCTGTGTCTCTCTTTCTTTTGTACTAGAGATGGAATTCATGACTTTGCACTGGCGAGGAAAGTTCCAGAACCACTGAGCTAACTCCCCAGCCCACTAGTGTCTTCTTTAAAAACCCTATTTCTGAGATAGGGATGAGTTCAGTGATGAAAGTGCTTTCTTAGCACATTCATTTCCTTGCATCAAGCTGGGCGTGGTGATACACACCTGTAATCCAAACACTCTGGGAAGCTGATGCAGCAGGACAGCAAATTTGAACCCAGTGTGGGCAATTTAACAAGACGTTATCTCAAACTAAAATAGTAATAATAATAACAATAATTAGTAATGGGGTCTGGGACTGGATGTAGTTTGTGCCAAGGCTCTGGGTTCAGTCATCAGTTTTGAAGGGATTATATAAAACTGCCTAGCACCAGACAATGTATTTTGATCTCAGGAGGGTCTGAGATCTCACTCAAGATCTCAGCCGCTCCTCAGTGCTGCTGGGATTACACACCTGAGCCACCACACACAGATACTCATTTTTAAGTGGTCATGTCCTAACTTCATAGCAGGGTATGTGTGTTTGGTATGGGAAAAAATTTATCTCACGGATTAGACCTAGTGAGGGAATTCAGATACTTCTCTTAATCAAGATAAAGTTTATTAGATATTACTGAATAAAATATCTGTGTATGTTATTTTAAGTTTTTATTGAAAGAAATGCCATGTGAGGCAGGCTTCCCTGCATGTGCATATATTCTGTTATAGTTTGGCTGCAAATATGCTGAAAAATCTATTTTGATATGTAGCCGTTTAAGGACATAATGATTTTTTTTGAGATATGGGAAAGAAAATTAGTGCTACAGGAGTGAAAGATAGCTTTTCAAGTGCTCATGCTGAACAAGGTCTAACCTGTGGGATCAGTTTAAGAGTGACTTGACAAGGACGGGGGACAGTTTTTCAGTATGAGTTGTGGGAAGAGGCAATATTTAGTACATATATTACTCTTATGTAGGCAGTGTACTGGTATCAGGTGTTGAAATAGTGGATAAATTTTGTTTCTGTAATTATTTTTTCACATGGAAATTAAAAACAGTGAGCAATAGAAAAATGAGCCATATGTATCTATTGTTTCCTAGATATAGTTAGTATCGTATGGCCAATCTTATTTTAACTATACTTCTTATTACCTTAGTTCTGCAAGGTTTTTTTTGTTATTTTGTTTACTGTACTGGGATCAAACTAAGGAGTGCTCTACCACTAAGCTATATCCCCAGCCTCTTTCTTATTTTGATACAAGGTCTTGCTAAATTGCTTGGGCTGGCCATGATCCTTTTAGTCCTCTTGCTTCAGCTGCTAGATTAGAGGCCTGGGCCATGCAGTGCCTGGCCAGTGCAAAAAGTTTTGAAGAGCAATCATCTCCTGCAGTAGTTTTGCACGGTGCTATCTCTGCTTTTGAGCAGAGAAAGTAGAATCTTAGAGAAAGCTGCAGGTGTGATAAAAATATGCTGTTTACTTTTTATTTTAAAATTTATTAGTAAAGCACACCCTACTGTTTTTACTTCTTTCTCTCACCCTCTTTGCTTCAGCCTCCTGACTGCTGGAATGACAGGTGTGAGCCACCAAGGCAGGCTCTTGTCAATTTCTGAAGCAGGTCTTCAGTTGAGCTGTTGTGCTTGCCTAAATGCCTTCCAAAACATTTACCTTTTATGGTCATTTTGTCTTCGGGGAAGAGTCAGAGGTCACAGGGTGCCAGAATAAGATATTTGAAGACACAACACAATGTTTTTATGGGCCTGCAGTTGATGACATTTAGCAGCACTCACCATTTTGTTTGGTTTTTTAAAAATAAATTTATTTATTCACCATATTTGTGATCATTCCCCAGTACTCGGGATTGGATGTGTCTTTACTGAGCTATATACATCTCTGGTCCTTATTTATTTATTTATTTCCTTTTTTATTTTCTGAGTCAGGGTTCTCTAAGTTGCTTAGGCTGACCTTGGTCTTGTGATCCTCCTGCTTTAACTTCCCAGCCCATGCTTGGGTAACACGCATGCATACTATTATGCTTGACTCAAGACTTTTTTTTTTTTTTGAGATAGACTCTCACTCTGTAGCCCAGGCTAGGCTTAAACTCACCACAGTCCTACCTCTGCCTTCCGAGTGCTGGGATTACAGGTGTGAGCCACTATGCCCAGCACTGTGGTATGTGGTACTGGGGACTGAACTAGGGACATTGCGCTTGCCAGGCGGGTGGTGGAACCACTGAGTTTAATCCTTGGCCCAAAACTTTTTGGTTTTTGTACTGAGGATCAGACTTGGGACCTTGTGTTTGTTAGGCAGTTGCTAGAACCACTGAGCCAAATTCCCAGTCTTTCAAAACTTTTTAAAAGCCAATATTGCTGAGTTACTCATTATGACCTTGTGGTATCACAGTTACAGGTTTTGAAGAGAAAGTAAAAATCACAGCTTTGACTGTTCATATTTAATCAATAGAGTTAGTAGTGGAAAACAACTTTTTTTTCTTCCTTTTGCCTCTTTTCCATAAATCAGGGAACTAGGCATTTGTGTGATCAGTCTTCAGCCTATCATATGGTGTTTAGTCTTATATTAGATGCAAATACACACACACACACACACACACACACCCCACCCCCCAGTATCTCAAGCTCATAGGTGGTGCTTTTGGAAAGTGATTGGGTCATGGGTATGTGATACTTACCTGATTACTTCTGATGAATTCATAGCTGAATGTGATGTTTGGAGGGGGGAACCTGGTTGAAAGGGGTGGGGGTGGGGTCCTAGAAAGACCTTCCATCTCTCTTCCTTGACGTGTCTGTCTGCTTCCAACCACCATGCCATAACCTGTTTCTTCTCTGCTGTATCCCTCTGCCATGCCATTGGAGCCAGGTGACTATGGACTGAAGCCCTTATAAACTTTTAGTCAAAATAAACCTTTCCTCTAAAATGCTGTGTCTCAGAACTAAGACTTATATTAAAAAGAAAATGGGAAATTGGCCCTGTGTCTTAGGGGCATATTTGCTATTGTTACTGTCCCTTTAATGTTGTTCTTCTAGATGGCAAGACTTTACCAGAGGCCTTTATCTTTTTGTCTTGGAGATACCCAGTAAAATATTCATAACAAGAAAAACTTCTGGCGTGGTTCTATTTTTCTTTCTTTTTTTCAAATCACAAGTAGTACTGTTATTTATTTATTTGGTACTGAGGATCAAATTCAGGCCCTTGTACTTCCAGAGTAGGCATGGTACCTCCTGAGCTGGCATCACTCCCATTTTTCTGGGATGGCCATCCTGGTGCCTTTGTGCCCAGTTGCCATCATTTGGAAGCATGGTGTAATTTGGGTGTGATTTGAGTGTCTCCTCTAGAAGTTCATGTGTCAGGTTTGGCCCTCAGTGTGCTTGTGTTTAGTTGGTGAGACTAGTAAGAGGTGGGGCCTAGTAGGTTGGCAGTGCTGCCTTTGGAGAGAATTAAAAGTAGTTCTCCTTGGGCCCCTGCTTAATTCTTCAAGCATCATTATGAAAGAGTAAGCTTGGCTCCTTCCTTACTCCAGCCTTGTCTGATCTTCCTGTGTAGCATTGCCCGTCACGAGGCTCTTGCCTGTGGTGGCATCACCATGAGGTCTTCATCAGAACCGAGCCAGTGTGAGGGCAATGCCCTTGAGCCTCCAGAGTGGAGCTAAATATAAGTAAGTTTTTTTCTTTATAAAGTATCGTAAGTATTTCACTATAGTGACAAAAAATTGACCAACATAGAAGCTAGTACGGGTAAAATTTCTGCTAGAAGCTGCCTAGGCACTGAGTCATTCTTGACCTCCTGAAGTGCAGGGCCAGGGAGAGGCAGCTTTGATTGTCCCCTCAAGAGTCCAGATTCTGCATCTTGCTGCCCCGCATTTCAGCTGTATCGGTGGAGTCACTTTTGTTGCTGGTCCCAGGGTGTGTCTCGGGCAGCCAAAGGTATCCCTGGAACTGTGGTGGAAATGTTCCAAATTGGGAGCTAGCTCTTAGTTTCACAATCATTCTTTTTTCTTCACTACCATAGGCAGATTCTCCTGTGTACATTTAATTTTTTTGGTGTTGGCACTGGTGTTGGGAATTGAAGCCAGACAAGTACTCTTCCCACTGAGCAACATGAGCAGCCCTAGTACTTAACATTTGCTGTGAGATTTTCATTATGCGTATTCCATATTACTTGGATGATCAAATACAGAAGAATTTCTACTTTTATGCTAAGGACCATCATTTTACATTATTCACCCACGGAAATCTTGTTCTTCCTGAATTTAAATCCATTTTATTTCTGATCAGTGACTTTAGTGGCGGCAATCTCACTTTGTACCTCAGCCTGGCCTTGGACTCACTGTGTAGCCCAGGCTGACTTCAGCTCATGACAGTCCTCTTGCCTCAGCCTCTGAGTACTGGGATTAGATGCATGTATCACCAAGCTCAGACTATGTCATATTTTGATGTGTTCTCCATTTTGCCTCTGATTTTTAAAAATTGTGTTTGGAAGAAAGTAGATATTTAAAGTGGTCACATAAGGGGTATACCTGCAGAAAAAGAACTGTTGGAATTCTACAGGGACGGAAAAATGCTGACTCATAGAATGTGTTTACTAACTGTAATCACATGGAAGGAATCTTGGTATTTTAGCAATACATTGATGTTCACTTTTCTTTTTTCTTCCCATATCCTGGCCAGGGTCTTCTTACTCCAACTATGGGAAAATAACTTATTTAGGGCACATTTTGAATGATGAAGATAATACAAAACTTTCTCACAAGAGCAGTTGTGAAGCAACCTTGTATCCCCTTTGCAATGTTTTGAATTTTTTTAAACTAAAAATGTCTTTAGTAGCTTTTCAAAAGAAGTAGATATCATTTATGTGTTTAAATAAAAAAATTTCTGTGTGGCTCAGTATTGCACTTCACAAAACCAGGCAGATAGTTATATAATTTTCTTTTTTATCACCAAAGCAAAAAAAAGTCTTCTACATTCAAGGTTCTTATGTGCCTTTCTGGGTATGTGCATATGTACTGTAGATTCAGCCTTGGGCTTCATGCATGCTAGACAAGGACTCTACCTACTATCAAGCTGTACCCTCAGCCATTCAGATGGTATTTTTGTTGAGTACATGTAATAAGCTGATCTGTTTTCAGACTGTTGGATATTTTGTTTGCTAAATTGCCTTTAGGCAGGTTGAGTAACTTCTGAATTTTTTCCTTTCCTACGAAATAAAGATATTAATGATATTAATGCCTCATGTGTTACCATAAACTAATTAATGCATATAAAACTTAGTGTAATGATTGTATAATGAATCACCCCTAAGTGTTAACAATGATGATTAATTTTGTGTGCTATATATACTTGGATATGTGGAATAAAGAGCATTTGTAGCTATAAAAGTCCACCAACATGATACTATCAACACACTATGGGAAATTGATGCTTGATCTTACTATGTAGTTGATTTTTCTCTGTGCTCTTTGTAGGTGAGTTTTTGGTAGGTGACAGTAGATGAAAATGTAGAGTGAAGATTCAGAAGGAAACTTCTAGTTAAAGCTTCCAGTTTTAGAGCTATAACAGTTGATGGAAACATAGGATGTCCTACAAAGGTGGTCAGGAATCACTTCTCAAAATAGTATTGCCATTAATATCTCTTTGGAGCTATTATTAATGAGGTAGATGACAAATGCCTGGCACTTGTGTATAAAAGTTAATACTTAATTCTCTTAGGCGTTATATCTAATGTCTTTATACACACTTTGTCTTGCTGAATCTTTATGTTAATTCTGTAGGATGGCATTTCAGGGACTGTTTGTCTTATTCACTGCTACATTCCTTGTCCAGCATAGCACTTGACATATTAAAGAATAAGAAACTCATTAATAATTAAAGATAGCACGTAAATATCAAGTGATGAAATTTTCCTGGCAAGCATTGAGAAGTGTGACACTGACGAGAGTAGAGTAACCTCGTTGACAGTTTCTTCCTGGGCAGTATAAATTGGTAAAAACAGTTTTTTAGCACACTCAAATGGCCTTAAAACACTTGAATGTTTTGACCTAGTAGTTTTACTTTTAGGAATCTTATTTTATGTAAATAATTCTAAGCACCAAGAAATGAATATATGATGTGAGATTAAAATATGGGAAGTAATAATAGTAAATATCATGGTGAATTCACATGTTGGAATGTTCTTTTAGCCATTAGTTTTGATTATGAGTTATTTTGTAATAATATGAAAAAATAATGAAAGGAAAGGTAATTATATGATGCAGAGTAGAGTTAACACTATGGTGTAGCTTTCTCGATCAAATAACATATTTTTCTCTCAGGCATGGAATGGCTAATAGGAGTGCCCTAGGGGACCTCATTTTAAATTCTGTGATCCAGCTTTGCTACTTGAAGCTCTGTCACCTGCTTACTTGTTGCTTTAATTTATTGGCTTTTTAGTCACTTTCCTTGTTTATTAAAATAGTTGATATTAATCTCTGGCATAATTGGAAATCTATTTTAGTGCATTAGATTTATATCGGTCTGTTGTTTCATCTGTACAGTATTTTAATCTTTATTAAGTAGGCAGAGCTGTGGTATTTATGTTGGGCCAGACCACATGGACTGTGTTTATTGGGCATCTGTATCACCCATAAATGTAATTAATAGGGAGAGTGTGTTGGTGATGAATCAATGAAGTCTTATCATTGTCATAGAGGTGATCATATTTGAAAATGTAGATGTTGGAAATTCCGTAGATTTTTCTCTAAAGAACAAGCCAAATAGATCCTAGGGTGAGTATTAAGCATGTGACTTCTAGGTCTTGTTGCAAGGATATATATTTGGAGAGAGAGAGAGAGAGTGTGTGTGTGTGTGTGTGTGTGTGTGTGTGTGTGTGTGAGAGAGAGAGAGAGATTAGGGATTGAATTTAGGACCTTGCACTTACAAGGTAAACGTGGTGCCACTGAGCTAAATCCTCAACCCAAGCCTAGAGATTATTTTGTGGGGTGGGTCCTCAGGACCTTGTGATTGCCAGGCGAGCACAGGGCCACTGAGCTACATCCCTACCCCTAGACTGAAATTCTTAGGTTCTGATAGCCACCTTGTTTCTTAACAAGCCGTATGCCCACCTGACAAAGCTGGCGAGGGAAAGTTAGCAGGCAAGATGCAAGTTAAATCTTGATTAACAGTTATGGTCATGACATCTCATTACTTTTCTGTATTGATTAGAAACATTGCAGGCCTGGCGTGAAACTGGAAGGAGTGAATTTCACTAGAGTAGATGTCGGCAGTGGAGGTATCAGAGATAATTGGTTCTACTTTACAGGCAGTCTGCTCTAGGTACTCCTTTTATTCATGCTTACAAAAGAGGAAACTGAAAACAGTTAAGTAACTCGTCCTGCATCACATATTTTTAAGTATTGGGGTCAGATCCAGATCCAAGCTGCCCTTCTCCACAGCTTAGGTTCTTGTTCCTCTCCCACTCCTCCTCTTCCTACTCTTCTCACCCCCCCCCCGTTTTTATTTGTGGTACCAGGGATCAAACTCCCATGACCTTGCTCTTGCAAGACAGGCAGTAGTAGCACCTCCTAGCTAAATTTCCTAATGCAACTGAGTTCTTCTTTATCATTATCTCTTAAGGACTGAGAAATAGCTGTTGGAATAGCTATTTGGGGCAAATCATTGGTGATTTTTGTCATTTTGAGGAGTGGTGTGGTTTAGAGTCAGGGTTGTGGTCACAGTGAATAAGCAGATAGGAAAAGGATTTGACTACACTTTAAGATAGTTGTTTTAAAGGGAAGAGAGAAAATGATGATATAATGGCTATATGTTGTTGTTATATATTGAATTGGTTTTCCATGTAGTAATACAGAAAATTTTTCTTTTCTAGTTCTCTGAGTTTAACCAGTAATGCCATTCAGTTGCCAATATCAAGCAAAGCAAACATAAGCCAGTTTTGATCTGCTTCTTAGGAAAAGTGATAGTACTTTTCACGGTGCCTGACGGTAAGTCATGATTTGTGATTGTAGGTCACAGCTCCTACCTTTTGATCTATTGTCTTAAAATAATGATTTTGAAAACTTAAAGTCTAAAAGTTCTGCCCTTTTCTGCTGTAATAATTTAAACTGTACAAGTCTCATGTGAAAGAGCATGAAGAAAGGTGACCTACCAGCTTGTGCAGATTTCTGGTTGCCTTCCACCACTTTCATTAATCACCGGGATTTCAGCCACTTATTTATTACAGATAAGTTATTTAATCAACGATGGTGAACCTTCTGGAGCTTTCAGTGATACAGACAGCCCTCTGCAGCCAGCATGCCATAGGCTGGCCACCACTGTATCAGATCATGAAATCTGTGTGCCTTTTATATAGCCCACCCCACCCCACTCTTTTTTTTTAAGTACTGGGAATCAAACTCAGGGCCTCAGTGCTTGCCAGGCCAGTGCTGCACCATGAGCTACATCCCAGCCCCTCACTTTTTTTTTTTTTTTTTAAGGTTTTTTGAGACAGGGCCTCGCTTAGTAGTTCAGGCTGGCCCTGAGCTCAGCCTCAAACTCATCACAGCAATCCTCCTGCCTCTGCCTCCCTAGTGCTGGGATTACAGGCGTGAGCCACCACGCCCGGCACTGTGGTATGTGGTACTGGTTGCTGCTGGGCGTGAGTCTCCACACCCAGTATAGTTATGTGGTTACCGGGGATTGAACCTGTTTCCTTGCGCTTGCAAGACAGGCGCTGGAACCACTGAGCTAAATCCCCGGCCCTTTTTTTTTTTTTTTAAAGGTAGGGCCTTACAATGTAGTTCAGGCTGGCCTTGAACTTCTTCTGGTAATCCTCCTTCCTCAGCCTCCCAAGTGCTGGGGTTACAGACGTGTGCCATAACAGTTGACAGTGCCCTTACACGTTTCAGATGAGGAAACTTTTATGTTATCTGTGACCTTTGAACTTGGACAATATGCTCATTTCTAGTCCATAAACTTTGTACTTCGATGGAAGGTAACATAACTGCTAGAATCAGAGGATTTATGTTTTTGTACGTCTGGAGGCCTGAGTTTGTTCTGGAACCTTTCTGGCTTAGTGTGAAGGAGGCTAGAAGGAATTGGGACTTATTTCTCCCTAAGTTGGAAAAGTAAAGTGATAAATATTTTAAAATGCTGTTAGGTTTAACTTAAAGGCTAATCTATTTTTTTTGAAAAGAAGCGTGTAGGGACTCAAGGTGCTGAACTGCCCAGGTTGTGCTTGAACCTTCATTTTCATGCTTCAGCCTTCAAAGTGATGTGCGCACACGTGTGTGTGTGTGTGTGTGTCCATCCCGTGTTGCATCCTCACCCCCACCTTGAGACAGGGTCTTGCTTTTTGGTTCAGGCTGGACTGGGACTTGTTATGTAGCCAAGGCTGACCCAGAACTTGATCCCTTTATCCTAGGATCCCGGATGCCACTGGGATGGCAAGCCTGCTCCATTATGACCAGCTGTTCTTATTTTTTTTTCTTTCCATTCTTTTAGGAGCTATATCAGAAGGTGAGATTTAAGCTCACAGAATCCAGAGAAATCATCATGAAGTTATATGTATTTCTGGTTAACACTGGAACTACTCTAACATTTGACACTGAACTTACAGTGCAAACGTGAGTTGTATTTTATTTATTCTCTTTAGTTTTTCATTTTGTGTATGCTCAAAAAGTTAAAACTTGATTTGAGAAAACTATTAAACTTTTAGGACTAAAAATCTGATATATACATTAACCATCATGTATATATAATTATCATCATCCTCTGAAAATGGTAAACTCTTTAAATATGTTTTATTCTGTTTGGATGAATATAAACATACCCACAAACTGCTTTCATACTGCTACTGTCCTTGTAAGAACCAGTAGCCAAGGCTGTTCAGAGTTAGACAGAACATTTTGTTTCTTGTGGTACTGGGGATTGAATCCTGGCTGTTCACACTGAATTGTGTCCCCTGCCTTTTTTTTTTCATGTGTTATGTTACTAGACAGGTTCTAAGTTGCCCAGTGTGCACTCAAACTTGAAATCTTTTTGGCTCAGCCTTCCAGAGTGCTGGAATCACATTAGTGCTGTCATCCTCTGCTTCACAGGACATTGTCAAGGGAAATACTAACAGCTATGTTAACCACTCACACTCTCTCTTTGGTGGTACCACAAATCAAACTCAGGACCTTGAGCTTGCCTGGCAGGCACAGTGCCTGACCCTTTTTGGTTGTTTTTTATTCCTTGATGTGAATAAAGTCAATAGGTGTGTTTTGTTAATGAGAAATAAAAAAAGGGTACAATGTTAGCCAAATTAATGGCACTCATACTTCCTAATTCTTCAGCTTTGCAAACATTTCAACTACTATATTTGACTGGTAAATACCCTCTAAACTTGTAAAAATTTGGGAGAGTGCTTGGGTCAGAAAGAATATATTTTGAAGCTAAACAAGAAGGAAAAATAAAGAAGTAGGTTTTTTTGCTTGTTTATTTTGTCTTGTTTCGTTTTTTTGAGACAAGGTCTTGCTTTGTAGTTCAGGCTGGCCCTGAACTCACTGTGTAGCCCAGGCCAGCCTTGAACTCTGAGCAGCCCTCTTGCCTCTGCCTCCTGAGTACTGGGATTATAGGCGTGAGCCACCACGATCAGCTGTTTTGAGTTTTTTGAGCTGGTGTCTTGCTTTGTAGTTCAAGCTGGTTCTGAACTCACTGTATATAGCCCAGGGTAGCCCTCGAACTCATCGTCCTCTTGCCTCTGCTTCTCAAGTGTTGGGGTTACTGCACCATGCCCAGGGGTTATTTTATTTTTGAAAGAGATTAGTTATCATTAAATGTATTTTACTTCTAGAGGATAATCTATGTGAAAGAGAAAGAAGACATTTTCCTGAGCTTTAGCCTTAATGTAGTTTCTGTATTTTGATGTGAAGATTTTAAAATAAATTTTGTGTTTGTGGAAATTTGATAAACATTATGCCAACTTAAATATATTCCTTTATGTATTTTATAGATTGCCAGTGTTTCATAGACTTTCCTTTTCTTTGGAAATACATTCTCTGTAGTCTAACGTGGCCTTGAACTTACTGTGTGTCTCAGGCTACTTTGAACTTGGTGGCGATTCTCTTCCCTCTGCCTCCCAATTGCTAGAATTACAGGGATTACAAGAGTGTACCACCATGCCTGTTTATACTCATTTTTAGATGTATCATACATGGAATCTAGTTCAAGGAATCCGAAACCTTTTGTCTTATTAATTTTGGGGGAAAATTTTAAGAGCGAGATTTATTAATCCGCTTGGTAGTTCTTTTTTATGGAGTACTACTTTGATAATAAAGTCAGCGGGCAAATGTAAATAACTGATTTTTGTTTTTTTCTGGAAGTGTGGCAGACCTTAAACATGCCATTCAAAGCAAGTACAAGATTGCTATTCAGCACCAGGTGCTGGTGGTCAATGGTGGAGAATGCATGGCTGCCGACCGAAGAGTGTGCACCTACAGCGCTGGGACGGTAGGTGCTTGACGACCCCGGTCCTTTTATACTGCAGGCCTTTTGCAACTGTCAGAGACGGAGACTGTGTTCACAGATAAGGCTGATTTGCTTCATATATTCAGGGAAATACGCATGTTCAATGTTTGTTCAACTGAACAATAAAAATTTGAGCTCAAAGAGCTCAAATTACTTTATTTCAGTTGTTTCTGCTTTTTTTTTGTATTTAGGACACGAATCCAATTTTTCTTTTTAACAAAGAAATGATCTTATGTGATCGTGCACCTGCTATTCCTAAAACTACGTTTTCAACAGAAAATGACATGGAAATAAAAGTTGAAGAATCTCTTATGATGCCTGCAGTTTTTCACACTGTTGCTTCAAGGACACAACTTGCTGTGGTAAGATATGAAGTTACTTTAATGAGCTATAGCTATACTTAACTGTCTGTGGTATAACTGCAATATAGCTGTAAATTGCAGTCTTCTCAATTATATAGAAAGCGTGTAGAAGTTACAAAATATCAAACTTTTAGAAAACATTTTTAATTAATATATCTAGCTTTTAAATTTCAGGCCCAGACATTATTAGTTAACTTATATTGACAGCTGCAAGATTTTAGAATGAAAAACCAGCTTTAAATGTGGCTTGGTCAAGTTCTGTCTACATGATGATAATTCCTTATATTTAACTGTGTTAGATTAGACATAAAGAGCTCAAATTACTCTAAAAAACTGTAATTCCTTTTTCTTTATCCATGTTTAGTTTCTGAAGAACTGAGATTTAGTACATACTTCTTACTACTTCTACTACTTCTACTACTTAAGAGTCTTTATGGATTTCCAGTCATTTGATTTTCCTTTTCAATTTGCTGATCATTTTACTGTAATTTTATTGACTGTAAGCTATCAGTACCAAGCTGTATTTTGCTTTCATGTATGAAAAATATGTCTGAGGACTAATAAAAAGATACTATTTACCTTTTGTAAAAATAAATAAACCACATGCTAAATGTTTCATTAGTAAAACTTTGAAGAATTTACTTTAAAATGGTATACAGTGTACTCCCTAAATTTGGGGGAATTACATTCTTAGAGCAACATCAAATTGTGAAATTCTCAAATTTCACATATGGGCAGAAAAATACCTGTCATTATACTTTAAACCCTAAACAGACTATGTCTCTTGCAGTTAGGAAATTTAATTTAATAAAATACTGTATTAATAGAACTGTAGAGGGTTAGAGGCCACAGGGCATTTTGGCAGCACCTTAGGGATGCTAGGGCTTTTTTTTCTAGAGAAAGGGTCTCACTTTGTAGTTCAGGCTGGCCTTGAGCTCAGCCTCCAACTCACATCACAGCAATCCTCCTGCCTCTGCCTCCCGGGTGCTGGGATTACAGGTGTGAGCCACCACACCCGGCACTGTAGTATGTGGTACTGGTTGCTGCTGGGCGTGAGTCTCCACACCCAGTATTGTATGTGGTTATTGAGGATCGAACCTGGGCCCTTGGGCTTGCAAGACAGGCACTGGAACCACTGACCTAAATCCCCAGCCCCAGGGATCCTAGGGCTTTAAGAGGACTAAGTCTGGGAACACTGCAGATAGCTGCGGCAACTCATTATGTTGTGGGAATGCTGGTGGATCTACCCAAGGTGGGTTACAGGGCAGCAGCCCGTCATTAGCAAGAACAGCATGATGCTCTTGGATTGGCTGCTTGAAAATTGCCTCTCCAAAAAACAGTTTTAGAGGATATTTGTGTTTCTGCGAACACTTACTAATTTCTAAAGAAAAATTCATGAGTGACGGAGATCTCGAACTCTAAACTGCAACTTTCCAGGGGCATACTGTATACATTTGTGAATCTACCTCATTTGCCCGTGGAATGCAACATGAAATAACTGAATCTTTGTGAAATATATTTAACTAGTGTTAAAGAATTCAAAAGTGTTTTTGAGAGGATAAATTGATTTTGTTCAGACAAAGGGTCATGTAACCCAAATCGGCCTTAAACCTGGCATTTTTTATACCTCAGTCTCTGGGTTATGAGAAGACAAAAGTATGTTTTTAAGAATATAATTGTGTAAACTGAATTTATATGACAGTCCTTTAGGTAATTTTGGAGGTAGGCAAATCTGGAGATTGAACCCAGTGCGTTTGCACTGGACTTCATTCCCAACCTCTTTAAAAAAATTCCATATCTTAAATGAGAGTCTCACTAGGTTACCTAGTTCTGGTCTCAAACTTGTGATCCTTCTGCTCCCGCCTCCTAAGAGTGATGGGATAGAACATGCTTGTAGTTGAAAAAGAGTCACTATATTTAATTAGTTAAAATACAACATTACATATGATTAAATACATAGTGCTCAGACTCTTAGAAAATAAGAACAAATAAAACTTCAGTCAATAGAAGGATCTATATCAGTTTTTAAATATGAGCTGGCATGATTTCTCTACTAATATATAGCAATAAAAAAGATTTAAAAATTAAAAAATGATGTGAGAAAGAGAACATTACTATTGAGATTTAAGTAGCAGCAAAATAAAAATCCTAAGTATTCAGTTACATGTGGTGCTGAACACCTGTAACCATAAGTACTACTTTGAGGCGGAGGCAGGTGGAATCACGAATTCAAGCCCAGCCTTGGCAAATTAAAAATATAGCAAGATTGTTTCAAACTAAAAAAATAAAAAAGAGCTGTGGATTATAGCTTAGTTCAAAGGCCCGAGGTTCAAACATTATTTATCACATGCAAAAACAAACAAAACAAAACAGTGGACAACTAAGCATTCTGAATATTGTTACCTAGTAGAGATAATTTTTTCTTTTCTTTTTTTTTTTTTTAAGGTTTTTTTTTTTCTTTTTTTTTTGAGACAGGGTCTCACTTTGTGGTTCAGACTGGCCCTGAGCTCAGCCTCCAGCTCACATCACAGCAATCCTCCTGCCTCTGCCTCCTGAGTGCTGGGATTACAGGGGTGAGCCACCACGCCCTGCACTGTGGTATGTGGTACTGATTACTGCTGGGTGTGAGTCTCCATGCCCAGTATTTTATGTGGTTACCAGGGATCAAACGGGGGCCCTTGTGCTTGCAAGACAGACATTGGAACCACTGAGCTATATCCCCAGCCCTAGAGATAATTTTTTCAAGAAACATATCTAAAGCAGAGAAAATATATAAAATAAAGTGAGCCTGAGATATCTTGTACAAGTATCTAATAATGGTATAATAAGTATACACTGTCTAATGAATGCTTGTCCAGTGGATGCACAGTAAAGAGAACAACAAAATACTTTGTAGTAAACATCATTGAGATAAAAGAGATGTGGCAGTGCAAAAATCTAGAAATAAGGGCTGGGGAGTTAGCTAAGTGGTTCTGGCGCCTGTCTTGCAAGTGCAAGGGCCTGGGTTTGATCCCCGGTAACCACATAACAATACTGGGTGTGGAGACTCACGCCCAGCAGCAGTCAGTACCACATACCACAGTGCTGGTCGTGGTGGCTCACGCCTGTAATCCCAGCACGCAGGAGGCAGAGGCAGGAGGATTGCTGTGATGTGAGTTGGAGGCTGAGCTCATGGCAAGCCTGAACTACAAAGCAAGACCCTGTCTCAAAACAAAACAAAACAAAACAAGACGAAATCTAGAAATGAACCATTATGATAACATCTGGTAGTGTATAGTGACAAAACATTCTGAATGCATTTTTCAGAGTGTAGTACCGAGAAAGGTATCAGAGGAAGTAGAAATATTAGGAGACCTGATATTCTGAAAGGGGTCTGAAAAGTATCATAGAAGTAGGAATGAATAATGATCATTTCATTAGTCTAGCAAAAAAATCTAAAAGAACACTAAAGTGAATACTAAGCATAAAATGAGATTTATACAGTTAACTAGTGTCTTGACTTCTGAACCATAGATTACTAAGTTTTGTTCCTTTTTTTGACATAAATGGAATCATACAGTTTTCACATGTTTTTAACCCAGCATTGTTCCTGAGGATTTGTCCATGCCATTCTTTTTTTGACATAAATGGAATCATACAGTTTTCACATGTTTTTAACCCAGCATTGTTCCTGAGGATTTGTCCATGCCATTGCAGGTATCCATGGTCATATTCATTGCTTCACAGCATTCCACTTTTCAAATATGCCAGAGGTTATCCCAACTGCTGACCTATATTTTCATTTTGGGACTCTTGGGACTAAGGATGCTATGAAGATATGCATACAACATTTGGTGCATTCTTCTTTTTTGCATTTCTCTGAAATTTATAACTGCTGTGGTTCAACTTTACACGTTATTTATGAGTGAATGTATCCATTTATAACCCCAGCAACAGAGTGTGAATGTTCCACTTACTGTGCAGTCTCACTGACACTTGGTTTCTTCTGGATTTTTTTTTTTTTTTTTTTTTTTTTTTTTTTTTTTTTTTTTTTTTTTTTTTTTTTTTTTTTTTTTTTGTGTCTGTGTTTCACTTTGTAATTTAGGCTGGCCCTCAGCTCAGTCTCAAACTCACATCCAGCAATCCTCCTGCCTTTGCCTCCCCCCACCGAGTGCTGGGATCACAGGCGTGAGCCACCACACCCGGCACTGTGGTATGTGGTACTGGCTGCTGCTGGGGTGAGTCTCCACGCCCAGTATTGTATGTGGTTAACTAGGGAATCGAACCCGGGCCCTTGCACTTGCAAGACAGGCCCCGGAACCACTGAGCTAATTCCTCGGCCCCTCCTTCTGGACTTTTAATTTTAGCTATTATGGTTGGTATGTACTGGAGGCCATTTGTTAGTGATTGTGAGAGCTTTTTCATTTATGAGCCATTTGGATATCCTTTTTTTTTTCTTGAGACAGAATCTCTTTTTGTAGTTCAGGCTGGTCCTGAACTCAGCAGTCATCCAGCCTCTGCCTCCTGAGTGCTGGGATTACAGGCATGAGCCACCACGCCTGGCACTGTGGTATCTGGTACTGTTTGCTTTGGGGTGTGTCTCTACACGTGGGATTGTGGTATGTGGTTACCAGGGATCGAACTTGGAACTTGGGACCTGTGTTTACAAGGCAGGCGCTGGAACCACTGAGCTAAATCCCTGGCCCTGTTACATTTTACTTGACTACTGCTGGTACCCTGTATGGTTAATAGAAATTCCATGTTTGATGTCCAATTTGTTAGTAATTTTGACCTTATATCTTTTAAAGACTTTTTAGGTTTTTGGAGACAGGGTCTTGCTTTTGTGGTTCAGGCTGGCCCTGAGCTCAGCCTCAAACTCACATCACAATCCTCCTGCCTCTGCCTCCCGAGTGCTGGGATTACAGGCGTGAGCCACCACGCCCGGCACTGTGGTATGTGGTACTGGTTGCTGCTGGGTGTGGGTCTCCACACCCAGTATTGTTATGTGG
>PVIR01034109.1:0-17409 GCA_004026965.1 Petromus typicus
CTTTGGGTTTTATTGTTGTAATTGTTGTTTTCCAATTTGGCTCCATCCAATGACTGTGACTTTGGAACCAGCCACATCTGGCTTTTGGTCCTCACTCTCTTTGATTCGTCCCAGTGACCTGCCAGGTTCTCATACATGTTCACCTCACCCCTCTCAGGCCTCCATTCTTATCTAGTCTCAGCTTAGACTCACTGCCTGTTAGTCTTTATTTAAACAAGTTTGCTGTGGGCTGAAGCCTCAGAGGACTAGGGAGTTGATACACCATGGAAATCCCCCTTGAGTCCTGGGCCTGATGGCTGGGGTTGCAGCGCAGTGGTAGGCTGCTTGCCTAGCACACTGATGCTCTGGGTTCAATCTCAAGTTCAGGGACATGGAGAGGGTGCTGGGGTTGCTGGCAGCTACTTTCACCCAGCTGAACATCAGTGCCCAAAATCACTGAGACAAAACAGAAGCTTATACACACACAGAGACACATACGGACATATGCAAATATACACATACACACACTATACATGAGATTGGAAAACAGTGCCCATGCAAGTTACATTGCTGTAGTTTTTACTCAGTTCTAACTCTGAAAAACTTCAGAGTTTGCACAGAGAATGCACAGTTCACAGGATCAGTATAAACCATAGAATGTTACAGCTCTGGCTGATATTGACTGAACAGTGATTGGACTCCATTCCAAGAAAAATCCTAAGTGTGATCGTTCAGCCCCAGTCATGTGCCACTCTGAAGACTGGCCAGCAAACTCCTAAGGCAGCTGGTCTTCCTCTGCTAGACTTATTTACACAAGTCAGAGACTCAAGACTTAGGCTACCCTGCTCCAGCTCAAGGGACATCTGTGCCCCTCAGCCAGGTACCTCCTTTCGAAGGCCTCTCACTCAGGGCCTTCAGCTTGGCTACTTCACATACCCTACAAAGACTTCCAAGTCCCAGCCCTTTGCCAAGTGCTTTTCTCCACTGGAGTT
This sequence comes from Petromus typicus, assembly GCA_004026965.1. Lineage (NCBI taxonomy): Eukaryota > Metazoa > Chordata > Mammalia > Rodentia > Petromuridae > Petromus > Petromus typicus. The sequence continues at coordinate 972 of PVIR01034109.1, forward strand.
GGTCTGTTTCCTCGCTTTCTCCTGATCTCTCCTCCTTCCCTGGTCTCTGGACCGTGACGAGGGAATAGCACTATGTCCTGGGCTTCTTGGCAGGAACATGACTCCCTCACCTGCAGTGTGTCTGCTTGGCCCTGGCCCAGCACATTTATATGAGGAAAATGGACATTCAGGACTGGCACCTCTCCTTCCTCATACTTGCACTGTCACAGTCAGCATATATGGGCTTGATACTTACTGTCACTGTGCCCCATGTCTTAATTCAGCTGTCTCCTACCTTTTTGGCACCAGTGACTGGTTTCATGGAATACAATTTTTTTTTTTTTGAGACAAGATCTCATTTTATAGTTCAGGCTGGCCCTTAGCTGAGTCTCAAACTCACAGCATTCCTCCTGCCTCTGCCTTCCAAATGCTAGGATTGCAGGCATGAGCCACCATGCCTGACACTGTGGTATATGGTAGTGAGTGCAGGTGAGCATGAGTCACCATGCCCAGTACTGTTGTATGTGGTTACCGGGGATCATACCTGGGACCTTGGGCTTGCAAGACAGGCACTGGAACCACTGAGCTAAATCCTCAGTTCTATGGAAGACAATTTTTCCATGAGACAAGGAGCGGGAGTGGTTTTAGGGGTAAAATATCATATGGAAGACACAATTAGATCTCCCAATGCACAGTTCACAGTAGAACTCTTGTTTCTGTGAGCATCCAGGGCCACTGCTGATGTTCCAGGAGGCAGAGCTGGGAGGCGATGGAAAGATGGACAGCACAAGTGCAGCTTTCCTTCGCACTTGCTGCTCACCTCCTGCTATGTGGCCTCAGACTGAGACTGGCCCAGAGCCCAGGGCTGGGGCCTGTGTCCTGGATGACCACCTGGGCAGTTGGTTGCTCCACAAGTAAACCACTGTTTTCTGCTCTTCAAACTTTAATACTAAGGAAGAAAGTAAAAATTGTCTGAACAGTGTGTCCCAAACCCCACTGTCTTCACTACTGTCTATTTTAAAAAATTGACTTTATTAGTATATTTTATACATAAATTATGATCACATTCATCATTGATAATTTGTGCCTGTACATGATTCAACTTGAGTCTCATTTTTCTCCATTCCCCTACCCTCACTAGAACCCCCAAATCCTATATACATAAGCTTTGTTTCCTTTTTTTACTATCAAATTTTTTCTTTTCCTTCTTTACTTTTACCTACCTGCTCTTTCACTTTTTCTGTTGCACATTTTCTTCCTATTTCACAATATTTATCATACATTTTGGCCTTCATTTACACATTTAGCTTTTCATACCAGAGAAAAGATTCAGTATTTACACATCTGTGTAAATATCTATTTCACTTACAAGTATGTCCTCAAGGTATATCCATTTGAGTATAAATGACTCAAATTTATCATTCTTTATGGCTGAGTAATACTCCATTTTGTATTTTTAAAAACCCACATCTCTTTATCCAGCCTCCAGTTGTTGGGCATTTGAGATGTTTCCAAGATTTAGCTATTACAAACTGAGCTGCTATAAATGTGGGTGCACATATGTCACTGTGGTATGATTCTTTCAGTTCTTTCTTGTATATACCTAGCAGTGTCAAACAAGACATCTAATTCTAGTTTTTTAAGGATTCTCCACACTGATCTCCACAGTGGTTGCACCAGTCTACATTCCCACCAGCAGTGGAGAAGGGTTCCTTTCTCCCCACAGCCTCAATCAATCCTGGTTGATTTCAAGATAGCAGTCATTCTTTTTAGTTCCCATAAGAGAAGTTACATCCATCACTTGTGACTTCTGACATGCTGCCCTCAATCATGTGACCACACTGTTATGAAGTCAAAACTGTTCATTTCTTTCCTCAGGCCCTTTGCACAAAAATTCACCCTGAAGTTTGTCCTGCTGCCTGGCTCAGTCAAATTTCTGCTTTACAACCATTTTCTCGGAGAAATTTTTCTTTAGCTTTTCTGCATTTATTTTCAAGGCATCCTATACCTCTTTTGAGTGTTTATCACAATTGCAATCAAGTAATTATTTGTTAAATAACCTCCCCAGCTAATCTCAGATTTATTGCAGGTCAAGATCATGACTCTTTTGGTTGTTACTGTATATCCAATGATATGGGGCAGAACTCACTCCTGAGCTTTCTACAAGATTGTGGTTCAATAAAGGAAACTTTTCCATGTATAAGATTTCTCATTTAAAAAGAAGAAACAGAAACATCCATCTTGCATGGATATTGTTTATATATATATACATATATGTATTATGTGCAAGTATATATATAAGCTTTGCCTGCATATGTTATTCAATAGATAATTGTTATTAGTAAATACAGTAGAAATATTATTCTTCAGAATGTTTTCTCCTCTGCCCCATGGGATGATTATAAATTTTGAGACCTTCAGAGTTAAGTCCAGCCATGTGATTTGACTTGGCAAGTAAAATGTAAATGACAATGAAAGGTGTTGCTTTCTACAGAGTACAGTCTTTAAAGTCATAATTCGTCAATGCTCCTGTCTATGGCTGTGAGGCTGGACGAGTCTGAGACGTAGGCTGCTCCTTCAAAGACAGTGTGCATGACCTGACTTGCTCCCGTCTTCTCCCCTCTGTCTAATGACAAAGAAGTGAAGTGTAACCCAGAAACAAAACTTTACTTCTGCAAATCAATGAAATCTGGGAATTGTCTTGCACCATGGTAAAATGTAGACTAAGGTAACTGCTACATTAGTTTAATAGAATGGTGGCGAACCTATGGCACACGTGCCATGGCAGGCTGTTGGCCTCATTGAGAGCTCTAAAAGGTTCAACATCATGGTTCAATAGGTTAGTGTGTATACATGATTAGTTTTCTGGGGTTAAATTTTGTTTTATTGTGGTAAAAATGTTGGAATCACTTTTTGAGGGTACTTTTTTTCAGTAACAAGTGATCTCTTAAAAATCTGAGATTCACATCTTATCTGCAAAACAGGGGAAAGAGAAAAAAAATGAGAATCAAGATGTGTCATGGATAGGTATAAATTCTCAATGCTGAATGTGATAATGTATGTATAAAATGTACCAATAAAGTTAATCTTAAAAAGGAAAAAGTAGTATTTTATCAAGCATCTCTATAGGCAAAGAACTTTTATAAATGTTTTGTAAGCATTATTTTTTGAAACCTTGTAATGTTGCGTCTGCTGTGACACCCTTTTCTTTCTTTTTTATTGTGTTCTTTTCATAAATCAGAGCATGTGTACAGAGCGATAAAACTAATTGTTGAACATCCAAGTAGCTGGTAAGTGAAGGAGCCTGAGTCAGAGTCCATTTCCACACTCAGAGACTATTGTGATCAAATGTACAAACCTGTAGGCACAGTAGAAAGACAAATATCAATAAAATGCTAAGAAGAGTGATATGTAAACCTGTATTTACCATCATCCTACGGAAAGTGAAAGGATGTGCTAGACTGGGAGTTATCCATATATCAAGTTGTGTTATGTAGCTTTATTTTGATTTGCTCATGATTATGATTCAGTTGAGAAGAGGCTGACATTTGGCATTTTCCACACACTGTTCAAAGGATTCCACTCTGTAGTAGCATGAAGGACACACTATCATGAGGCCTGTTCCTGTCATATGCTCATTTAACAAAGGCTATTGTAAATCCTTCCCCAAAGAGCCATTTGGAAATTACTTTTATTAATTTAAAGTCACTCAGACTCCATTTCAAATCCTAGTTCTGTGTACTAATCGGAAGCATGTCACAGTCTCTAAATTTTAGTTTCCTTATCTATAAATTGATGATGATGAATTCCTAAATCACAGTTCTTGTGAAAATTCAATTTAATATTGTCTTCATCTAATCCATAATAAATGTTCAATAGTTTAATAAAGTACCTATTATTTATAATTAATTATTAATGAAAAATATCTTCAAAAATATTGTAATATATTGGCTAAATACTTATTACCACTCTTCCAGAGGTGTTTTTTTATAGATAGATATCATTTTACAGTCAGAAAACAAGGTTCTCTTTTAAAATTGTTATCACCACAAGGGAAACTGGTGAAGTCCAGTATACCCATGCTCTAGCTGAGCCAAGTTTCTAAGCAAAGCATTGATAAGTGGATATTCCAAAGGGGGGAAAAACCTGTTTTAGAATAACAACAAAAAATAGGTAGATCAGAAGCAATAAAATAGAGCAAAAAAAATAGATTTTATGAATATGAGGTGAAAACCAAATCTCTCTGGCGATTACAGCTTTCATAAGATTTATGTCTTTAATTTGTCTAAATCAGTGACCCATGGAGTATTGGCATAAAAATTTCAAACTCAGCAAAAACCTAAATCACTATAAGGAAGCACTGAATTTTTATTAGTTATCCTTCTTTCGCTGGCTTCTCCCAAACAAAATGAATTCTTCCCTGAGTGAGGCAAAATGGACTATTGTAGTTTATTAAGATATATTGATCTGGGGATCTTAGCATTTAATATATCACAGAAACATGGACACACCACCAGACATTGAAACCAACAGTAGAGAATGGCTGCTTAAACGCTTTACCCCTTTGCTTTTGTTTAACATCAACCCTAGGTCACACTTAGGGTTATTTGGCAGAAAGCAACAGAAATAAATTATAGCAAATGTGGGTACAACACAAAACTAAACAGAAACCTTCTTGAAAAGATAAGATATAGATAGCTCAGAGAATCAAGAGAAGATGTGAGTGCTCAGGAAAGCCAGCAATCAGAGGGATGCAGTCATCTGAGAGACAGAGACCATAACTAATCATTTCAGGTGTCCTGAGCTGTGAGATGATCTCTCCAGACTCTAGTGGATTCCAATCTTGAGTTACTTCCTTTAAAGTACAAAGTAAAGGTCTGACTAGCCTTTGCTGGGCAGAAAGGGTGAAGCACCATGACTTACACTATATTCAATAGGAAGGAGGTGTCTTCCACATGGGGGCTCCTTATCAGCCTCTCAAAATGATTCAAATTTTATTTTATTTCAGCAACACCCACAGTTGACTCCTAACCAGCACAGCTATGAGATGATAAATTTGTGTGTTTTAAGCCAGTGTCATTGTGGTAATTAAAATAGCAGTAGAATATTGTTACAGTTTAGATGTCCAGTGTCCCCCAAACATCTAAAGAGTAATTTGGATCAGAAGAGTGCTATACTCATGAGTGGAATCATCCATTAATGAGTTCAGTAGTTGACTGTGCTGTTAGGAGGTAGCATCTGCTTAGAGGTAGCCCCCCGAGAGTGACCTGGCACAGTACATTCTTTTACACTCCTAGAGAAGCTCCTCCCTCCACAGATGCCTATTGTCTGCATTTTTATGTGTTTTCTTTTCTCTTTTGTTTTTTGATTTTGCTTTGTTTTCTGTTACTGAGGATCGAACTCAGGACCTTGTCATTGTGAGGCAGGCACAGCACCTTGAGCTAAATCTCAGACCCTCTCTCTTTCATTTTTTGAGGCAGAGTCTTGCTCTATTATTTAAATTGATCATGAACTCATTATCTATATCTCAGCCTGATCTCGAGCTCATCATAATCTAGCTTCAGTCTCCTGAGTATTGACTTTATAGTCAGGCATCACTCCGACCTGGTTGCAGTTTTCTTGGAATATTTTTCTTTACATGTCTTTGTGAGTGTTTGTACTTTCATGACAATATGCCTTTGAAAACCAAATTTTCATGTTATAACTTTCATGCTGTTTATTTACATAGCTGTATTTCATATAATATTCCATGTATCTTTATAATGAAAAAGTACAGTTCTTCCCCCATTCTTCTGAGTTAGTGCTTTTTAAGACTAGTCTTCTTCACCTTGTTTTCGGTCAGTCATTTGTTCAATGGATATTTCCTGAGCACTTTGAGGATGGTAGATGGTGGCATAGGTAATGAGGATGCTAAGCTATGCCAGGAATGGTTCACGCCCTTGAGAAATCCTTTCACCCTGAGATGTAGAAAAACCACGCCATTTCAATGTCATTTTCTTTGCTGCCACTGGCAGCCTCTTCATTATTATTTAAAAGTAGGGATTTGGCCCTTGATTGCACAAAGAATGGATTTGGGCAGGAAGCGAGAAATCAGGCAGACATGCATATATGGGCACATATCTCCAAGCCAGTGAGCTGTTCACGTCTTCAGGAGAGGCTCAGGATGAGCACATGTGAGCAGAAGGGAGCGGGGTCAGTACCTGACCTGAAGCAGAGCAGGGAAAGTGATCACAGGCAGATAATACACAGGTATTCACCTCGCCAGACCCTGGGGAGCCCAGGAAGTGGAACAGTAATAGTAGAGAAGGGCTAACTAGGGGGACCAGCTGCTGGAACATAATTTATGCAGAATGTTACCTGTTGCTTTAGATTTCATTGTCTGCAACTTTTCTTAAACACAGAATAGCAGCAGAAATCATTGGCATCCGTCCTCAGTTTCTAAGCGGCTATGCCTCACGCTCTGCCATTATGAATGGAAGTGCTTGACTTGCACTGATTGGATTTGTCGAATGAGTTTGGAGGGTCAAAAGCCCTAAAAGTTAACAGGCCTATTGAAATCTTGTCACAGTTTTCTCTACATGGAGTTTAACATTGTCAAAAGATAGCATGGCTGCTTTTTGTTGCCATATAGTCATAAAGTTATGTTACTCCTGGAAACTTTGACTTGAGTCTGTGAAAATGAAACGTGTAATTTTTTTTTTAAATTGAAATCTTTATTGGTGAGCCTGCGGAGAAGAAACACGTAATTTTTAAGTAGCTCCATTGCCAAAAGAGGGAGAGAAGGTTCTGGTCCCAGGTTATTTGTAACTTCATACCTGCCTAGTCCCGCTTGCCCCTTGCTTTGTGTTCACTTACTTGGCCTGCTTCCTGTTCAAACAGCTTCTTTGGATGCTCCTGTTCCGGCTCTAACATTCTTATAGGTGGACATAACCTGAGGGCAGAGCCAGCGGGCAGCTTAGACTATGTTGATTTTTCTTCGGCTGGAGCTCCAGCTGTCTAGTCCCTAGGTCTGGATCCACAGGGCCCTGGCTCCCCCAGCAGCCACCCAAAAGGCCTGTACCACAACCTGCTAGGCCGTGGGGAGAGCTCTGAGCACTAAATGAGAGTGGAGGGGAGGGAGCCAACAGCTGAAGCACTGTTACCGTCCCCCTCGGAGTCTCAGGCTTAGCTTTGACGGCCTCTTAGCAGCTCAGTAATGGAGCTCTGTTCTCCTGGGAAGCCAAACAGCTTGGCGCAGAACACCCTGCTTTGCTTTCCTTTTCTTCCCCAACTCACTGCCCCCTTCCCCTCACTCACTCTTTCCAGTGCTTATACATCCTTTAATTGAATACATCTTTTTTTCCTTGTGGGATTGAATATTTACAGACAACATTTAATTTTGAATCTCTATTAATTTTAAATATAAATAAAACCCAAACAGATTGTTCTTAGGTTGGGCTACCGTAAGGAATTGTAGAGACTGACATACATTTGGTTTTAGAAGTCCAAAATCAAACCTTCAGTGTCATCTGTGAGGGCCTCTTGTGGTCTTCATTCATGTATGCATCATAGAAGAGGGAGTGGGAAAGAAAGCCTCATATTCACCCTTCCTTTTATAAAGGTATTGGTCCCATCAAGGCCACCCCCACTACTTCATCTCAACCTATATCTCAAAGGCTCTACCTCCAAATACCACCGAATAAAGATTACAGTTTCAGCATATGAATTTTGTGGGAACATAAACGTGCACTCTAGAGCCCAGGCCACCTCTCTGAGCTCTTCTAAAAATAGTAGATTTTCTCTTAAAGTAGTAGTGAACTGTAACTAACAGTGCAGCCAGAGACGTCTGTTTGTCTACAGGTCATAGTGCTGGTGGATGAGGAATGGAGTTAAAGGTCGGCTGTGTATGGCTGGGTCTCTTAGAGAAGTGTGTTGTATGTTACGGGCATGCTAGTGTTAGAACAGCAAGCATCCGTGCTGAGGGTGACATAATGAAGTTTTTCATTAGAGCCCTGGGTATATCCAAACATAATTTTTCTTATGGGAGTGGGCCTTGTGTGTTTCCAGTCTTCTGCTTCTATCCCTGCAAAATATGCCAGTGGGGGAAAAGAAGAAAAGACTCAGAAGCTCTGTACTGATGTGCACCCCCATTTAAGCTGTCCTCTGGGTTTTTTCATCAGAATTTAACTTGTACCTGGTTCATCAGCATTTTCCAAAGTGGCAATGGCACCACGAGAGGGCAACTTCTCTGGCATTAACTCATCACATATACCCATGTACCATAAGATGTTTTCAAATTCAAATAAGGTCCCTAAAGCAGAAACTCACTTTCTACCAGATTAAAGAAATGAAGGGTATTGAGTGCTGAGGAGTCTTTGAAGGCTTTTTGAGGTATGTAATATCCATGTAACCATATTGCCAGTTTTATTTCCTACTGAATAACTTAAAACGCCTTTTAGACACAGTAAGTTAAATCCCTAACTCATCCTCTGTGGATTTCGAAGGAAAATCAGTTCTCCCACATCCAGGCTACTGCTCTCTATCTCACAGGGACAGAATTTTCAACACTAATAAAATACTTCTTCCTCTCTGATTTCATTCCAGCCCCCAGATTACTTTGCTGTAACTTTTCTTTGGCAGCTCATTTCCTTCCAGTTGTTTGTTATGAAAACCAGTGGGAAATGAATAATGTATAAATTGTAAAAACGACCCCCTCTTAATTCCCTCATTATGGCTCACTGTGTATTTAGGAGCATATGTGTTAGTGGAATGTCTGCAGTATTCATGACCTGAACTTCTGATTTATGAGCTCTTAATGGTACACTAATCATCAGTATACTAATTATTAATATTGTACCCTGAAGATTTCTCTCTCTAGCTCTACATTGTAGACAAAAGAATGCTCTTAAAAGTCATATTAGGCTAATTCCATAACAGGCATATAAAGTCAGGCTAACGCATGGGCCCTGGCCTTGACATGTGGATACTAGTATCAAAACAAGTCACTTGCTACATAAAATGCCAATCCTCCTAATTTTAGAAATGTTAATGGCTTCCTAGTGAAGATGAAAAATTTATATTATCTGCTTAGAGATTTCAGAATTTTGTCATCCTGTTGTGGGAATGGCATGATTAGCTCCTAAGTCAGTTTTATTCCTCTTTTAATCATGAATAGGTCTTTAGAAACTTTTGTGAATTTGAAATCAAAATTTTTAGAAATTTTTTATATAAGAATTGAATTTAATATGGTGAATTTATTAAAGGAGCTTATCATGGATTTACTGTTATTTAAGGAAGAACAGATTGCTCTGTTGGTCCTGGAAGTAAAAATTTAAAAATTAAACAGATTTTGTGGATTTGTCTAAGCCAATCTAGAATGTACAGTTACATTGATAGGAAATCCTGACTCAGTGACTTGAGTGGAATATCTTTAGCAAATTAAAAATAATTTTCTCAGGCCATCTTATCCTAAAAGATGTTGCTTAAGTGTTCCTAAAATCTAGTTTATCATTTAATTTTTATATATTTTATATGAAATTAAAATTTATCAACTCAAAATATTATTCATACTTGGACAGTATTCATCCTATGTATTTTATCAGACTCCCTTTTCCCTTCAATGATTGACTATTCTATTAGGAAATTATGCTTGAAGTCCTTACTGAAATAAGTAGCATCAGAACGCAAAGGGAAGAAAAATCTAGTGGTAAAAAGGAGAAAGTGGAAACAAAGCTTATTAGGGAGAGCAGGGAAATGAGAAAAAATAGGAATCAAGATGTCATGTACAGGTACAAATTCTCAGTGATCAATGAAATCATAATGCATACCTAACATGCACCAATAAACTCAATAAAAAAATTTTAAGATATAATTCAAACTTTCTCCGATAATTCATCAGATGTTACTCTAATAATATTTATATGCATGTTATTTGTATGGATGATGCTACTAAATATAATAGGAATCATTACCTTAGTTAATATAAAAAGTCATAATTATATTCTTATATAAAATTACTTTTAACTTCAGAAAAATTAGGGAAATATATTACCTTATTAAAGCTGAGTACAAGGAATAGAAATTCCTGAAACTATGCATAATATGCTATAATTTTCATTAACCTCTTTGAGAAATACATTTTCATTAATAATTGTTTTAACCTAATAAAAATTGTAAAAACCTTAGTAATTATAGAAACTTTCTTACCTCCTCCTTGTACAAAGAAATAAAAAAAGAAACAAGAATTATTCATCTTACTACTACCTTAGGAAAATACTTTCTTTACTGGTGAAAGATCAGTTCACAAAAATATATAGTAAACATGCTTAATAAAAGACTAAATGTGTTTTTATCTAATATCTAGAATAAGAAATAACTATTTTCAGCACTTCTGCCTAAAACTATTTAAACTATCCCAGAGATCCAAGCCAATACAATAAGAAAAGAAAGAGCAGAAAATTCATCCAGACTGGAAAGAAAGGAAGAAAACTGTCTTTATTGATGGATGACATTGCCATGTCTGGAAATGAATTTAAAAAGCTATTAGAACAAGTGAATTTCTAATTCCACGGGGTACGAGGTCAGTATACATGAAAAACTGTATGCTATACTAAGATCATATGAACAACAGGAGGGTAGAAGTAGAATACAATTACATTTAAAATGGCACAGAAATAAGTAGAACTTTAAGGAATGATTTAGTAAAGATGTGTAATACCTGTATACTAGCATTGTAAAACATTGCAGAGATAAACAAGACCTCAACAAACACTGAGTTCATAGACTTAAAAACTCAGCAGTGTCAGTATGACCCCTCTCTAATTAATACACAGACCTAATACCATTGCTGGAAAATTCCATAAGGATTTGGTTAGAAAGCAACAAATCATTTCAAAATTTTATATGTAAATACAAAGAACTGTGATTTCCAAATGATATTGAATATGACATGGTTAAAACTTATACTGGCTGATTTCAAAACATTATAAATCTACAGTGAATAAGGCCAGGTGATCTCACTGAAAAAATAGGCAGATTGGAGCAACAGAACAGCATTCAGAAGTAGACCCATGCAAACAAATTGAATTCCATCAAAATGACAAGTTAGTCTTTCCAACACAGTGCTGGTACAGTTGATGTGGTTCTTAAAATGATGTCCTCTCACTCCCAAAAACATTTACCAATGGTTATTGTTGGTTACATAGTAAAGAGAAATTGGGGTTGCAGATGGAATTAAATTTGCTTATCAGCTGAGCACATTTACATTGGAGTATTGTACTGGATTAACTGGTGGGCAAATATAATTAGTGGGGCAAATATAACCACAAATTTCTCAAAAGAGAGAAGTGGGAGGCGTAAGCTACAAAGAGAGAGAAGGCTGTGTGTGAGCAGTGGGGCTCCATATTTTTGGCTTTCAAGATGGGGGAAGGGTGCCACGAGCCATGGAATGGGGCCTGTCTCCATAAACTAGACAAGGTGAGGAAACAGTTCTCCTCTGGAGTCCCAGAAGGACACAAACCTGCTGACAACTTCGTCTCGATTTTGTGAGACCTACATTAGATTTTTGTACCTACATAGCTATAAGATAACAAGTTTTTAATAATGTATATGAAAAGAAAAAGAGTAACTTTTGGTTTTCTGTTACACAGTAGGTGAACATAATTTATAATAATATATAACTTAAGGGCCAGGGATTTAGTTCAGTGGTTCTGGCACCTGCCTTGCAAGTGCAAGGGCCTAGATTCCATCCCTAGTAACCACATACAATAATGCTGGGTGTGGAGACTCATCAGAACCACATACCACAGTGCCAGGTGTGGTGGCTCATACCTATAATCCCAGCACTTGGGAGGCAGAGGCAGGAGGATCGCTGTGAGTTCAAGGTTGAGCTCAGGGCCAGTCTGAACTACAAAGTGAGACCTTCTCTATCCTTATATTTCCCATATATGTAAGATTTATTTCCATTTTTAAGAATTTTTACCATCAAATTTTTCTTTCCCTTCCTTACTTTCCCCTAACCCTATTTTCCCTTTGGATATTTTCTTCCTATTTCATAATATACATCAGACATCCTATACATCAGTTACACCTTCATTTTCTCATACTAGAGAAACAATATGGTATTTACACATCTGTTTCCTATTTAATTCAATTATGAGGGTGTTCCTCAAGGTACATACATTTAAGTACAAATGTGTCCAACTTATCCTTCTTTATGGTTGAGTAAATCTCCACTGTATTAAAAAAAACAAAACAAAAAAAGCACATGTTTTTTTATCCAGTCCCTCATTGATGGACATTGGGGCTGTTTGCAAGATTTAGCTATTACAAACTGTGCTCCAATAAACATGAGTGCATGTAAGTCACTGTGGTATGAATTTTAATTCTTTCATACAGATACCTAGCAGGGAAAAAGGGTCAAATGGGATTCTAATCCTAATTTTTTAAGGAATTTCCACACTGATCTCCACAGTGGTTGCACCAGTCTACATTCCCACTAAGAGTAGAGAAGGATTTTTTTCTCCTTTATTTTCTGATAGCAGCCATTCTTTGTGGAGTGAAATGGAATCTCAGTGTTATTTTCATCCACATCTCTTTAATGACCAGTGATGTTGAGCATTTCTTCATATTTCTCAGCTGACTTTACATCTTAATCTGAAAAAAATCTGCTCATTACAGATGCCCATTTTTGTACTGGGTCTTTAAGTTGGATTCATAACAGGGATGCCAAGGATGGTTCAACATATATAAATCAATAAATGTAAAACACTATATTAACAGACTCTTGGACAAATAACACATGGTCATCTCAAAGAAAAAGCACTTGACAAAATCCAACACCAACTCATAATCAAAACCCTACAGAAAATTGGAATAGATGGATCATATCTCAAACTAATAAAAGGTATTTATGAAGAACCAATAGCCACCATCATTTTAAATGGTCAAAAACTGAAACCTTTCACACTAAGATCAGGAACAAGACAAGGATGTCTACTCTCACCACTTCTGTTCAATATAGTCCTGGAAATATTATCCACAGCAATTAGGCAAGAGAAAGAAATAAAAGGAATAAAGATAGGAAAGGAAGAAGTTAAACTGTCATTATTTTTGATGACATAATACTCTATATAGAGGATCCTAAAAACTCAACTAAGATACTGCTAGACTTAATCACCAAATATTTTAGTGTAGCTGGATACAAGGTCATGCTCAAAAATCAATAGCCTTTGTATACACAAATAATAGACCCACTAAGAAAGAAATTGAGGAGTCAATCCCTTTCAAAATAACACCCCCAAAAATGAAATATCTAGGAATCAGTCTAACAAAGGAGGTGAAAGACCTCTTATCTGAAAACTATAGCACTCTGAAAAAGGAGAAAAAAGAAGATACCATAAAATGGAAAGACATACCTTGCTCCTGGGTAGGAGGAACCAATATTGTCAAAATAGCTATATTTCCACAACTATGATATAGACTCAATGCAATCCCAATTGAAGTCCCAACAGTATATTTCATAGATCTAGAGAAATAATCCAAAAATTCATCTGGAATCACAAAAGACCTATAAGAGCAAAATGGATTCTAAGCACCGAGGACACGGTGGGGGATATTATGATCCCCGACTTGAAACTATACTATAAAGCTATTATGATAAAACTGCATTGTACTGCTAAAGTAACAGACCTAAAGATCAGTGGAGTAGGTTAGAAGATCCAGAAACAACTCCAGACACACTGAGTCACCTCATCTTTGACCAAAGAGCCAAAAATCTTCAATGGAGGAAAGACACCTTCTTTAACAAATGATGCTGGAAAAACTTGGCTTTAACTTGCCAAAGACTAAAGCTAGGCTTATCTCTTTCACCGTGTGCCAAGCTAAAATCAAAGTGGATGAGAGGCCTATGTATTAAAATAGAAACACTAAACCTGCTTCAAAACAGGTTAGATAAATTGGGGGACTGATTTTTTAAAATATTCTTTATATTTTCTAGATAGTACTTTGTCTGAGCAACAGCTGGTAAAAAATTTTTCCATATTGTAAGTTGCCTTTTCATTGTGTTGGTAGTTCCTCTTGCTTTGCAGAAGCTTTTTATTAAGATGAGATCCTAGTTGTTGATTCCTTTTACTAGTTTCTGTGTTGCTGAGGTTTTGTTCATAAAGTCTTTCCCCTTTCCAATGTCTCCAATAGTTCTACCTAATCTGTCTTTCAGTAGTTTTAGGGTTTCTCTTTTAGTATTTACGTCTTTAATCCATCTTGATTTTAGTTTAGTGCACAGTGAAAGACAGAGATCTAGCTTTAGTCTTTGGCAGGTTGAAAACCATTTTTTTTCCAGCATGATTTATTAAAGAGGCTATTGTTCCTTCATTGAGGAAATTTGTCTCCTTTGTCATAAGTGAAGTGTCTGGAGTTATTTCTGCATCTTCTAGTCTGTTCCATTGATCCTCAGGTCTGATTTTTTGCCAGTACCATGCTTTTTAAAAAAAATTACAGTGGTTTTGTAGTGTAGTTTTAAGTTGGGAATTATGATACCCCCTACTATGACTTTTTTCTGATTCCAGGTGAATTGTTGGGTTATTTTCTCTAGATACATGCTGGGATTTCAATTGGGATTGCATAGAATCTATATAATAGTTGTGGGAGTATAGCCATTTTGACAGTATTGTTTCTTCCTACCCAAGACCAACAGACTCTTTCCATTTTTTGATATCTTCTTTAATTTCCAGAGTGCTGTAGTTTTCATGCAAGAGGTCTCTCACCTTCTTTGCTATATTGAGTCTTACATATTTCATTGTTTGGGATACTATTGTAAAAGGAATTATTTCTTCTGTTTGTCTCTCAATCGGTCTAAAATTTTGTATAGGATTTTTGGATATTGCTATTATACCTAGCTACTGAATTGAATCTAGCAATTAAGTCAAGCAGTGTTTTGGCTGGGTTCTGGTGATTTTCTTTATAAAGTGTTGTGTCATCAGCAAATAATGACCATTTAACTTCTTCCTTTCCTATCTTTCTTCCTTTTATTTCTTTTTCTTGTCTAATTGCTTTGCTAATGTTTCCAGAACTATATTGAACAGGAGTGGTGATAGTGGACATCCTTGCCTTGTTCCTGATTTTAGCATGATAGGTTTCAGTTTTTCACCGTTTAGCATGATTTTAACTATTAGATTTTAAGAAATAGTTTGCATTGGATTGAAATAAAGTCCTTCTATTTCAATTTCTGGAGGGCTTTATTCATAAGTTGGGGCTGGATTTTGTCAAACTTTTTATGCATCTACAAAGATGATCATATGAATTTTTCCTTGACTCTGTTACAATACCGTATTACATGTATTGATTTGCACATGTTGAACCATCCTTGCATCCCTGGTATTGAATCCAATTTGGTCAGGGTGTATAATCTTTTTGATAATCCTCTATATTCTGTTTGCCAGAATCTTACTGAGGATTTTTGCTTCTATATTCTTTAGAGAAATGGGCCTGTAGTTCTCTTTCTTGGTTGGGTCTTTCTCTGGTTTTAGAATCAAGGTGAGAATTGCTTCAAAGAATGAATTCAGGAGTCTTGCACCTCCATTTCCTTAGAAAGTCTGAGTAGAAGTGGCATTAGCTCTTCTCTAAATGTTTTACAGAATTTAGCATTGAAGCCCTGAGGACCAGGACTTTTCTTTGTTGGTAGGTTTTTTTTTAATTATTACTTTTTAAATTTCATTGATTGATATTGAGCTGCATAGAATTTTTGTATCTTCTTCATTCAACTTTGGAAATTTATATGTGTCTGGGAATCTGTCCATTTCTTCTGTGTTTTCTATTATATTGCAGTACATATTTTTTAAGTAGTTGTTGACTGCCCTCTGGGTTTCTGTTGATCTGTTGTGGTTTCACCCTTTTCATTGCTAATTGCACAGATTTTCTCTCTCTCTTTTTTTTTTTTATAAAGTTGGCTAAGGTTTGTCAAGTCCATTTAGTCTTTCAAAAAAACAACTCTTCAATTCATTGTTTTTTATTGTTCTCTTAGTTGCCATCTCATTAATTTCTGTTCTGATCTTCATAATTTTCTCCCTTGTATGAGCTTTGGGTTTGTCTTTCTCTTCTTTTTCTAGGAGTTTGAGGTTGAGCATTGGTTGTTTACTTGAGCTTGCCCTGTTTTCCTTGTATGGCTATTAACTGTTATGAATTTTCCCCTTTGCACTACTTTCATTGTGTTTCATACATTCCTGTATGTTGTACTAGCATTCTCATTTAATTTCATCCATGACCCAGGTGGTTATTCAGAAGAATATTACTCAATTTCCATGTGTTTATGAAGTTCTTTAAATTTCTTTGGCTGTTTATCTCCAATTTCATGATATTGTGATCTGACAGTATACAGGAGATAACTTCAGTTTCTTTGCATTTACTTAAACATGTTCTATAAACTAACACGTGGTCTATTTTGGAAAATGAGTCCTGTGCAGCTGAGAAGAATGTGCATACTGAT